>OX381718.1:62562681-62635521 GCA_947462335.1 Harmothoe impar | reverse complement strand
GGTCCAGACTGCTGTACACAGATTGTAGACGGGATGGCGGGTTGCTGCCAGACTATCCCTCTGGTACGATATGCGGCTGGCGCGGCCGAGCCTGTCTTATATGATGCTGAGTCTAACTATGTATTAGATACCCTACGAGTAACTGAGAGTATGTCAAAATAATCACGGCAAACTGACTGGCGTCTTCATAGGATCATAGGGTGGTTATTATTACATAACTCAGTAACCTTTGGTTATGTGTTAGATAGAGTACACTTGGACACGGTTATTCCATATACCCACTGCCCCACAGGGTCAAGACGAGGTGATTTAAATAATAAGACCCAGACGGGTAAAATAGCCAAAGTCAACAATGACTTTTTTTTTTTTTTTATTGTTTTTTTTTAGCCAATATGGACAAAGAGACACGGGGTGCTGTACACAGGTTGTGGACGGGCTGGTGGGTCACTGCCAGACTATCTCCCTGGTCCGATATGCAGCCTGCGTGGCCGAGACTGTCTTATATGAGGCTGAGTCTAATTATGTATTAGATGTGCTACGAGTAACTGAGAGTGTGTCAAAATAATCACGGCAAACTGACTGGCGACCTCATAGGTCAGTTATTATTACATAACTATTATTACATAACTCAGTAACCTTCGGTTATGTGTTAGATAGCGTGCACTTGGACACGTTTATTCCATGTACCCGCTGCCCCACAGGGTCAACACGAGGTGTTTAAATAATAAGACCCAGACGGGTAAAATAGCCAAGTCAACAATGTCCTGTTTTTTTTAGCCAATATGGACAAAGAGAAACGGGGTGCTGTACACAGCTTGTGAACGGGGTGGCGGGTCGCTGCCAGACTATCCCCTGGTCCGATATGCAGTAAATTTTCTGCACCGTGTGACAACGACCGATCAGCTACCAACCTATTTTTGGTTATTTTTCTATTCAGTTTTTGATCAGCGCACTTTATTATCGTGGTTTTTTTTTTTTTAAATTTTTTAATCATAAATAATATGTAGACTTGGAAAAAAAAAAGAGAGCTGACATGTCGCTGTTTTGTCACTAAACCCAAAGACCCACCCACCCCGTAGGAAGGGTGGACGTTTGTGAACGTTCCCTTAGGTCTCTATTCTTTATTTATTGTGTGGCCCCTAAAGAGGGGCCAACCAACTGACACTGTCAGTTGGTTAGTAGATGCTACTCAACATGGGCGTAATTAATTACACCTAGTGTTGAGAAACAACATGACTGAGCTCAAAAGGCCCCCGTTGGGTGGGGGCCCTTGTGGCACAACGAGTTGGTTCGTTTTTCAGATTACCCACTCGGCGAGAGTTTCTGCCTATGTATCTTTTATAAAGCCTTAGATATGGTGTGGTATTTTTCATCTCGCTATAGTTTAGTTGGTATTCAAAGAAACTGCCTCATTTCTATCAGAAATACACAATATTGAATTGTTTTTATATTTTAATATATTCAGAAGCACACTTTGTTGCCTATATAGCTCATTATGCGTTGAAATGTTCGCGAGCATCGTAGGAATGTACAAATCCCCTATTGTGGCGCCATCTGACGAAAGAGCAAGGAACTATACGTGACCTGAACCCCGCCCTCAGCGCGTTCGTTATTCGCATCTTTGACAGCGACTAAGAGACGCTCAAACTGTCTCTTATTTAGTTTGAACTTATCACAAATTTGTCTTTGATAGGTCGTAGATCGACTTCTGACTTTTTAGTTAGAATAAAAAACAAGTGACGCCGCCACAGACCCGCGCATTAACGCGCTCCGCCGTCTTCAGAGGGCCGAGTCTATAGTACAGTAGATTCTACTGTGTACTTACACTAACAGTGCTACATATACATACCTGAGTCATAAGTGGGTTTTTTTTTTTGGTTTTTTAGGGGAAAAAAAGTGATCTACTCACCCAAACCGCTATTAGTAGGTAACCTGTATGACCCATGCCGCAAACATCTGCCTCGTGACTGATAGTGTACCGGTGGTGAAGTGCTGTTGCAAGAACAATTGAGGCTCTTTATATAGCTGAGAGAGCGAATGGACTAATCTTGTTTTCACCTTGAGCCCCACCCTATTCCAGAGAGGGTATCAAAAATCGCATGTACACGTATATGGGCTTATAGCTGGTGAATAGATAAGGCGGGGCACCTGTGTATACTAAGACTCCAGGGGGCGTTTTAACGACAGGTGTGACGCGCCAGCCCGTGGAGGGAGCTTTTTTGTTTTTCACCTAGAGAGCGTATACAAAGCCTACAGGGGGTGATTAACGCCAGGTGTGACGCGCCAGCCGGTGGCCGGATCACCTCATCTTCTAAGCTTTTGTTTTCACCTAGAGAGGGGATCGAGAGTGTATACAAAAAACTACAGGGATGTTTAACGCGGCCAGCTGCCTACATGCTATAGTCTAAGCCTGTTTTCAGCTAGAGAGGGATCTACATCACCTAAGCCCTTTCCACCCTTAAATCGATCTGATAATTACCATAAAGAAGAGTAATGCGCGTTACATGTATATGGGCTTATAGCTGAGTAAGAGCTTAAGATGCTAGTCAACTGTGTATGCAAAAAAACAAACTACAGGGGGTGTCTAAAGTCGATTGTCATGCGCCAGCGGGCGGACAGAAGTCTGCCACTCTAGCTGTGACTACAAGCGCGTGCGTGTGGTAGACAGCTTAAATCAAACACGAGTTAAGCTCCTTATAGCTTCCTACTGTCTGCGGATTCGAGTCTTTTGTTTTTTTCATGTATTTCCTCGGAGGGTCGAACAGGATTAAAAGATGTAACGAACCCGCGCCTACACAGGTAGACAGCCGGTCGCCTTCCTAGTGAGAGTTTTCCTCCTGAGTTAAGAAGCTTATCTCGGAGCCTAGTACATAAGCGAGAGTGAAACATGAGTCCCACACACTTCTTCAACCACCTTCAGCATGGCGTCATCAGGAATCACTCTACGTTCTACCGAATGTGAGCAATCCCAACACTACTACAGAGCCGCGACAACACCACATGAGGAGACGTCCATGTTTACTGATGAGTCAACAAGTAGCAAGGTGGAGGTTGGTTTTTATCAAGATTCGTACGGGTGGCTGGAAAGTGTGAGGGCTACTTCTGCAGCTAATGCTGCTGCTCGTGCAAAACGTGAAGCTCGTAAGGTGGAAGTTGGTTTTTATCAAGATTCGTACGGGTGGCTGGAAAGTGTGAGGGTTACTTCTGCAGCTAATGCTGCTGCTCGTGCAAAACGTGAAGCTCGTATCGCTGTTCGTGCTACACATGTAGCATACGAAGTTGCCAATGCTGCTAACAACGTTGCTGTTACTCTCGCCGCTGCTGCTCGTGCTGCTAATCTTTTTGCTACTGTTTCCGCTCTTGCTACCGATGCTGCTGCTACTGATGCTGCAACGTCTGCTAAAAGTGTCGCTGTTGCGGCTGCTGCTAGGGCTAATGCTATTAATGCTTGTACAGCTGCTAAAAAAATAGCCTGTTTTGCTTATGCTAGTCGCAGTGTCGCTGTTACGGCTATGACTGATGCCCATGATGCTAAGTTACGGGCTTCTGCTTTTGCTGAAGATGCTGTTGATGCTCAAGATGTTGCTGCTGCTGCTGCTACTGCTGCTGATGAGGCTGCTGCTGCCGCTGCTGCTGCTGCTGAAGATGCTGCTGCTGCTGCGGCTGATGCTCTAGACACCTATGACGCTGCTGCTCTAGACACCTATGACGCTGCTGCTGCTGAAGATACTGCTGCCGCTGCTGCTACTGCTGCTGCTGAAGATGCTGCTGCCGCTGCTCTAGACACCTATGACGCGGCTGCTGCTGCTTTTGCTGAAGCTACTGTTGATGCTGCTGCTGCTACTGCTGCTGCCGCTGCTGCTACTGCTGCTGCCACTGCTCTAGACACCTATGACGCTCCTGCTACTCCTGCTCTAGACACCTATGATGCTGCTGCTGCTGCTGCTGCCACTGCTCTAGACACCTATGACGCTCCTGCTACTCCTGCTCTAGACACCTATGATGCTGCTGCTGCTGCTGCTGCCACTGCTCTAGACACCTATGACACTCCTGCTACTCCTGCTCTAGACACCAATGATGCTGCTGCTGCTGCTGCTGCTGAAGATGCTGCTGCTGCTGCTGCACTAGTCATCTATGACGTGGCTACTGCTCTAGACACTTATGACGCAGCTGCTGCTGCTGCTGCTGCTGAAGATGCTGCTGCTGCTGCTGCTCTAGACACCTATGACTGAAAACATAGTAGGCGTTATTTACAAACACTGCTGTTACCTATGCCTAAACTTAGTAGGTCTTATTTACAAACAAGAGAGCCACGTGGTGTTGTTTACAAACAAAGAGAGCCACGTGGTGTTGTTTACAAACAAAGATAGTCACGTGATGTTGTTGTGGTCTATCATGTCAATGAAGGGGTCACGTGATCAAGGGGGCGCGGTCTATTATGCAAATGAGGGGGTCGCGTGACTAAATGGCGACCTCTGATTGGCTGGTGATCAAGAGGGCGTGGCTTATTATGCAAATGAAAGGGTCACGTGATCAAGGGGGCGTGGCCTATTATGCAAATGAGGGGGTCACGTGACCAAATGGAAGCCTCTGATTGGCTGGTGATCAAGGGGGCGTGGCCTATTACGTAATTATGCAAATGAGGGGGCGTGGCCTATTACGTAATTATGCAAATGAGGGGGTCACGTGACCAAATGGAGGCCTCTGATTGGCTGCATGTCGATTGAGTAATAAACAGTAGTTAACTATAGTCCCGTTCCGATACATACTATACTACTAAGTAGGATAGTTCTTATGACAGTGAATCAAAATAAAGATATCTCCAAGATATTGCCAAACAATATTAATTTGGTACAATATGTTTAATTACGCCCTTAACCTCCGACTATATAGACAAATGCCAACGCTCATTGATACCGTCTCTATTGTATTTCACGAGTGGGGGCTGGGGCAGTATCCCACAAAGCCGCAGGGTGAGTGGGATGCGCCCCAGCCCCCAAGAGTTATTTGCAGCCATTTAATGAAGGAAAAACAACTTGTTCTTAGCCCATTGAATACGGCCACAGTGTATTCAATGGGGTCATTGAATACGGCCTTCCAGTGCTAAAGCATAAGAGAACTTGTATCTTAACCGCCCTACTTCTCAGAGGCTTGGAGATTTGACCGCTCTATACTTCAGAGGGTGGGAGATTCGACTGCCCCTAATTTTTAGAGTTTGGGAGATTTGATGAGCTATTTTAAGTTTAGGTTTCCCTGAATTTTATACAAATACAATTTTATCATCCCTTTCAGAAAGAAAACCTGCTCAATTAAATGATATGATTTTGTCCGCTCTACTTATCAGGGCCTTGATGACATCTGACCGCCCCCCTTTTCATGATCTGATGGAAATTCACCGCCACCCCTTTTCAGAGTTGTGCTGCAGTGGTTATCCAATACATGGTAGAGTGCCCCCCCGGGTATGGCCCCTCGGGAGTGTAGAGAGTACACCCTCAGAAAAGTGAGAGTCATTGTTGCTAAAACTACCCTCACCTGAGAGTCAGACAGTGCCTGGCCCTCAGGTGAGGGTAGTTTTAGCGACAATGACTCTCACTTTTCTGTGTGTATAGTGGGTCGGCATGATGCATGAATGCAGTACTAGCGAGGTTACTTGCATGGCTGCATTCAAGAACCATGGCCACAAGGGGCATTATACATTAAAGCGCAAGGTAGTCCTTGACTCTTCAAGAATTGCATGCATGCCGCGGCGAGATTATATTTGTCGTTATGATGCACCAATGCAGCAAGAGTAGTAACTCGTCTGTGCTACATTGGTGCATCATGCCGACCCTTCATGAGTATCTTGATCCTGTAGGACAGGTATTATGCTTTAATGTAAGTTACTTGCCAGGGCTGCATTCATGCATCATGACGACCAAGGGAATAATGCATCAATGCAATATGCTGTCATAAAAGGGTTACCGGGTTAGTAACAAACATGCCGGGTACATCCTGTGCTGTAGCATCAACCTGCTGCAGATCAATAACCAATAATCAATAAACACACCACTAACCCTGTGAGGACAGGGGCCTCTACTTTGCCTGCGCAGGGAAGGAGCCAGGAATCTGAAAAGGGGAGTCGACCAAACATCAAAGTACCTAAAAGTGTTTTGTATTGACTCATGCCGAGGTAGAATATGATTAGAAAATGTTTTAAAATATTCAAAAGATAAAATGGGGGGGGGGGGCGATCCGGACCACCAAGAGCTCCTCTAGATCCACTCGTGCCTAGGTTAAGGGACAGAATCGGCCCCAGGTCAGAAAGTCGTCAAAATTAAGTGCCAGAGGAGGCCACGAAGTGACCTTTTTTAGACCACTTGTGATGTTTCCAAACGACACAGGTCGCTTAAATTATTGTACCAGGTCGCCACATTGCTTGGGAGACGACCCATTTTGAGCCACCGGTGCTGCAGTTATGAGTCATTAAGGAGTATTTCTAAGCAGAACGCTGGCGTTAGAGGGTGCAATACTGTTGGTGGGGTGCGGAGTCATGCCATGAGGTGGCTACGTATCCTTGGAGCATGCGGCTTGTGGTACAGGCACTGCTACATTAGTGATGAAGCTCTCATCATCTTCTCTACCCCGCTACACTGAAAATCCATAGATTGAAAGGCTTAGTCAGTACAGACTCTCCTAGGTTCGTCATATATGTGTGTTAGTCATAATGGCAAAGTTATAATCAACAAGAAAAATGTGGCTTTGACCACGGTCGGGTTTGCCACCCCAACCGTGGTCAAAGCCCCATTTTTCTTGCATCCGCCACGTCGCAACATAATGTCTTGATGTGATTAAATGTTGCATCATGAATAATGATAAATTGATATGAAGAGACATTTTCTGCAGGTTACCTCTTATGTGTAGGAAAATAGTTATTAGGCCTATTAGTAGGCCTAGCTCCCTTCCCCTTAAAAAATCATGAGTTTGGGCCATATAGGGCTTAGGGCCTATTTGATTATGCTTCACTTCCACTGTAGGTGGTTGATTAATATCTAGTGGATATAATGTTAGTAAACGCCTCGAATATGATTGTCAAAAATAAGAGTAGCTTTAGAAAATGATCCCCTATCAATCAAGGGGGGGGGCAGTACCAGATTTAACCAACCCATGTTATTGATGAATAACAACTCACTATAAGGTTTTCAGGTGGATGGCTAAGCTATTTATAATTGATAGGCCTATTACTAGTACCTATTAGGCCAATGTAGGTGTATGAAGATGTGGGCCCGGGGGGGAGGGGGGTTGAGTTGTGCACTATAACCCGGTAGGCCTAGACATAGGCCTATGTTTAGCCTATAACCCCAACAATGGTCAAAAGCTCCCTTTATTGAGCTTTGAATAGGCCTACCGGTTGAATAAAAGGCCTACAGGTAGGCCTAGATAGATGTTTAGCCTATAACCCCACCAATGGTCAAAGCCCCCTTTATTGAGCTTTGCCTAGGCCTACTAGGCCCACTAGTAGCCTACTAGAATCTACTACCATAGTAGTATAGATTATAAATATAATAGATCTGGCATCATAATAGAAACTGTCATAACACACGCCCCCCTACTTTGAAACTGCTTGCCACGCCCCTGGGGCTGGGTGGGCCACTAGGGCTAGGCCTAGTCACATCTTTGCAGACATCATTATCAGCATAGGCCTAAATAGTAGCCTAAATGGGGTCCCCCACCTTCTCAAGTCGGAAATGAAAGACCCAAAGTAATAAATTCACCCCCCCCCCTAAACACCTGGATCGGCCCCTGCATGCCCACTCCTAGAAACAAACCCACTGCGCGGGAATCGTGAAGGGCAGCGTTCATGACGTGATGCTACTGTGCTAGTAAGTTGCCATGGCAATGTTACCAAGTGAGCTTAGTCGCGCCAGGAGGGGACGTGCGTGCATGGCACGTAGATGACGCCCCAAAGGGCATTTCTAACGCTCTACCGTACGATGGTACGGCACACTCTCGGGGGCACACTTACAACTTCAAGCTCAGATGTATGTGGAAATCAGTAGTAAATTAGCTGCGCATGTTTTTGTAATTCGCCAAGATTATTTTCGTGACCACAAGCTGTCCTGTGACATCATAGTGGCCGATGCGGTGCCACTGTCTTGTCTTTGGCTTGTCTTGGCACCCGTGGTGACCGGTTGAACTCATCGAATTTCTAAAAATATTATTTGAAAGGTCTGATCTAATGCAGAATTTGATTGCGAACATGGTGGTGTTATCCAAATCTCGATCAGAGCAGTAGCAAATGAGCTACAGACGTTTTTGTGACTGGGCAGGGATTATTTTCGTGACCACAATCTGTCTTGTGACGTCACAGTGCCCCATGCGGCGGGCACGGAAACCGAAAACATTAATAGGGTTTGCCGACGCCGCCTAAAGGCGGCGTCAGGTCATTGCGTTCCCGGGCCGCTGGCGCGGCGGGCAAACCCGAAAAAATGACTGAGGGGTCAGTCAGTAGTGGCTAACCTAGGTTCATCATTGGTGTGGTGTATTTGTATAGCACTAGTTGGGGCCACCTGTAAGATACCTTGATCACCGCTCAGTGGCTCCCCCTGGAAATTAAAAGACGAAGGTGGGTTGGTCAGTACTGACCAACCTGACAATGATAACTTATCTAGGTTAGTAATATAGGGAGCCGAAAATTGACTAACTAAGTGAGGCACTATAGTAACTGAGAGATTGGTCGTATAGGGAGCCTAGGAATATTAGTGTATAAGCAGTGTTAGGTACAAAGTAACCGCACATCTCAGAAACATGGTCATCTGTGTGCCTTCTACATGGGTAGTCCCACTTTTGAGCGTGTCACTGTGTCACTTTTAATTTTAAGGGAAACAGTGTCTCACTGCATCACTTTGTCCGCAGTGTCATTTTTTAAAGCCCTGTGTGTCGCCATGTTAATTTTACCCTTGCAGAGGTATATATATGTCTGCTACCAAAACCATTGTTAATTTAAACAATACTTAACCCTTTAAGGGCCGCTGCTGCCTCTGGGCAGCATCTAAAATACCCTTGAAAAACCGCTGCTGCCATAGGGCAGCAAATTTGATACCCTAGGGCATCAATACCACTAAATTACAGCTCCTGCTATGAAACAAAGAATTATAATTTTTGAATCAATCTAAAAATATTTAACATTAATATCAGGTCCCCTTGTCAAAAAGGTGTAAATTCTGTATCCAATACAAATTATTTCACTCCTTAGCCACTATCTCAGGGATCACCTACTTGCAAAGTTGCATATTCCCATGGCATAGGGCCGGTGGTTAAGTCCCAAATGACATATTTTAAGGCCAGCAGGGAAAGGGTTAAATATGATAAGGAAGGCATCTGTTTAATGTATCATCGCTGTGATTCTGACGTGTCACACAAGCTGCATGACATACGTTTCGTTATAAGCAGCACAACAGCTTACGGTGCGTATCAACAACATGTATATGAGTTTTTGGGGATCAGTCCTGTACAATTTCAAAAACATTATTAGATGAAAGTGTGATAGTTCACTAGGTCAACAGAAAAAATTACTTCACCCCCCTTTAGGGGTTAAAACTCGTCTTTGTCTTAGCTGGGTAAGCATTACTCAGGATATCAGGTAATTAAGATGTATTTCCCTTCCTTATACTCCGCTGGGTGTTTGGTCTATTGTTCTTACTGTAGGTTATATGGCATATTCTCCTCTCTCAGACCACTTTCTGATGTTGAACAGCCTGAGGAAGGTGACCTAGTTCACATATCCTCCTCAGGAGGTTATGTGTATAACCTCCTCAGGAGGTTATATGAACTAGGTCAAGTCTGGGAGGAGGTTATGGGGATGGTTTCCCTTTTAAAACCCCGCCTTTAGTGGATTCGAACCTAGGCTGGTAAATCCTCCAATCTGATGAACTCTGCCCTAACAGGTAGGCCACAGAGGAACACCTGTGTGAAGGAACCCATAACAACTACTGGCTGTGTCTCTGATCGGGTGCCCTCTCTGACCGGTTGCCGTCTCTGACCGGGTGCCCTCTCTGACCAGGTGTCAGAAAAAGGTGTTTTAAAAAGAATCATACTCATATATATAAGGATTTGGAAAAACGTTATGGCGGTTGTTATATAATCATAGTTATAATTATAATTAGCCTCCTGCTGCTAGTATTTTGACCTTATCAAGCCAAGCCGGTCAGAGACGGCACCCGGTCAGAGACGGCACCTGGTCAGAGACGGCACCCGGTCAGAGACAAAAACATTGTCCCAAGGTCGTGAGACACAGCCTACTGGTTACTTATCTATTGTTCTACTCATAAGATATCATTGCCTAAAATATTTTTGGCCTTATGGTGATTTGAACTCAAGATCCTCCGCTTGCAAGTCAAAAGACATGACCACTATACTATTGTGCCCAGGTTGTAAGGTATACACTCAGACCTCCTACTTAGGTTGCCATGTTAAGAGGTTAGCAGAGGAATACCTGGTGGAAATATTTAGAACTTTTTTCACTATTTTATTGAGGAAAGAGATCACTATTGCAATAATGCATCGATATCATGGGAGATTAGGACTGTCTGTATTTCTTACCATTTTTCCTTTTTTTCACCAAACTTGATGAATAATGATTTGACATTTAAAATTATCTCAAATTACAAAATGTATAATGGTGTCCAGGATGTGATTAGAACTGGGGACCTTTGGCTTACATTAGCCTGTGCCCTATCCGTTTTGCCACCAGGTAGCTTGCAAAGTTGTGTGTTGCTTTAGATGATTAATTATGTTAGCTCAAGGGGAATTGATGTGTGGGTTCGAAACCCCAGATTATCCAAATGAAAACGAATTTCGAAAATCATGTAAATTCCTTATCAAAAGATGAATATATATCATTTTCTTGATCTACTATCGATGGAGGGTGGAGTATAAGTGAGAAAACCTTTGGACCTGTAGAATATGGTACATAACCTTTTCAGCTGCGCCTCAGAGGTTATGTACCATATTCTACGGGTCCGCGGAGGTTTTCCATCACATCACCTTTTCTCCTTTAGTCTTCACTGTCTCCCCTTCCCTTCCTCTCACACTGTACTCCCTTCCACTGTTCTACCCTGCATCTCATACCCTATCCTGCCTCATCCCCGTCATAGACGCTTAGCCTAAGACGCTCTAGTGTCATTTATAATGACAGCTAAATAGGCAGATATCATGTATCATGTATACAGGTCTGTGGGGAGGGTCCAGATCACGTGGTACTCCCTCCTCATCCGGGTATTCCATGAAACCACAACATGACGGGGAGCAGTCTAGGCTTACCTCAAGGTCAAGGGTCAGTGTGTGACCTTTGACCTTTGACCTCGGCCCTGGTGAGGCCCAGTTCAGTGGTCCTTTAGTAAAACATAGGAATCTACCTGATATCACCCCGACTGAGGCCACAAAATAAAGGAAATTAGTACCAGCACAGAGAGCCATACGGAAAGCAAGTACTTGGGGGGAAAATGTATTATTTTAAACAAAATGCTACAGGATGTATATATCTCGGATAATCCAGAATGACATTGAAGTGCATAGTGTCCATAATTAGGTGAGCTGCATATAACTCCTTTGGAAAAAGGTAAACAATTTCCTAGGTATGCCTCGGAGATTAGATTTAGATGTTTTCATGTTCACTGTAAATACTTTCATGTCTTATTTTACCAGTTTACTATGTAAAACAATAGTGCCATAGTCATTGGCAGGCAATGGAAATGTTTAAAACATAGATTAGGCCGGGTTGGTTTTTGTTTTGTTTCGGACTGGTCTACTAACCTGAACCAGATGCCTGTGTTTGTGGCCTCAGGACAACATGGTGGATACTTGATATAAGGGTGTGTAAACAACTGGAGGCTGTAGGGCGGCGGAGGGATCTGGGGGTAAATAGTCCCGGCTACCAGGTGTATGAATATCAGTAATATCATAAGGAGAAAGATCAACAAGACAGGACAAGGGCGCGCCGATACAGCTACTGTAAATACTAGGGCTCTCTCAGAGTATTGCTAAATTGTCTTGCGACTTAGTTTTACATTTTAGATTTAGAGCCTGTCTTTTTTTAATTATACCATTAAAGAAGGCCCCGCCCCTCCCCATGAGATAAAAAGAACAAAAATACGATTTAAAGATAGGAGTGACTGAGATTGTTCTGAGAAGTAGGGTTACTGTTAAAGTGGCATTCCTACCGAGCGTTTCCCACTCAATTCTAGTACTGTTCTAGTCTGCTATGTGGTTAAGTGCAAGTGGTGAGAATGCCCCTTTAAAGCATATATGTTCTGACTTGCCAGCCCTACATTTATCCACAATGCAGACCCTGGAGGGTCCATACACTGCTTAGGCTCGTAAAGATGCTCTAATGCACAACTAATGGGCCGTAATGAACTACCTATTTACTTTCCATTAATAGTTCTAATAGTAGTAGGAAGGTAATGTAATACAGATAAAGACACAGCAATTAAAATATGGTAGAAATCAAACCGGGGGGCATTTAAATCAAATCGCTATGAAACTGCCGCGAAACAATCATGATCACACAAATGTAATTCAAGATGGCAGCAAAAACCAAGAATTGCGGTCGGGAATAATACGATGTAAAAACCACAACGGTTATAAACACACCCCAATATTTCGTGCAGTCCCCTGCCCTGGGTGGTGGAGCAGACATGGAATGCCATCTTTGTAAAAATGTTCTGAAACATTAGGAAATAATATTCACATGGATAAATACTGAACAGTGTCATAAATAGGGTGGTGCACAAAGAGAGAGAGAAAGACAGAAAGAGAGAAAGACGCAAACAAAACCACCGTAAATTCCTGCGTATAACCCGCACCTCGTGTATAACTCGCACCCAGACTTTAGGAGAAGCCTATAACCCGCAATGGGGGTCTGAAAATTGCGATTTTGGTACTGTTCAATACTTTCAAATACCCTTGTATAACCCGCACCTAGACTTTGAGAATATTCTATAACCCGCACTAGAAGTTTGGTTCGCGTATAACTCGCTGGTTATAGGCGGGAATTTACAGTACAAAATATAACATATGTAGGGGCTAGGGTTATACGGGGTTTATATGGTGGGTTCTGTTGGATGCTGTGTTGCGAACTCAGTCCGAACCCTTCAGCCTGATGGCAGGTGGTAGCACCTGCCTCGGGCTTGGGGTGTGGGCAGAGGTCGCTATAGGCTTCCAGTCTGCGTGTGCGCGCGCAGGCTGGTTGACTATATATACCCAGCATCCGATAGGACTTGTCGGTCACTCTGGATCCACACTTGGACGGAGGCCCTGCGATCATATCGGCTACGAGCCTACTGACCCGCTCTATAGGGAGTTCGCACTGATATAGCTTTGCCTGTCTAGGTTACTGAATAAACCTTTGATTCGCAACCCGTACACTTGATCCGAACTGTGTCGACTTTCGTTCTTTACTTAATAATATATCAGTATTATAAAGGACAAAGTCTCATTTATTACACATATAATGAATGGACAAAAGAGAGACGTACACATAGAGGTAGAGTCAGAGACAAAGGCAAAGAAGTACAGAGCAAGACAGAGACAGGAGGAAAGGCAGAGAGAAAGACAGACAGCCAGACATAATTATACAGACAGATTTACAGAGACACATATTCAGAGTAAAACACAAACACAGATAGGCAGAGAGAGAGACAGAGAGAATACAGAGAGATAAAAAAAACATAGAAAAAACAGAGAGACAGGGGGACGATAGAGCAACAGAGGGAAAGCAGAGACAGGGAAAACAGAGAGACAGGAAGAAAAGACAGAGAGACATACACAAACACAAATACAGAAAGACAGAGAGAGAGAGGGACAGAGTAACAGAGACATGGCGAGACAGCGAGAGGAAAATACATTGACGGAAAGAGACATGGCTGTGTCTCACCATTTTGGGTCAATGTGAACGTCTTTGACCCGGTGCCGTCTTTGACCTCCTGAGAGAAAAAAGGTTTATCTAGGGCAGGTGAAGATATATATGGATATGTAACCACCACCATTTTCTTTATTTTATCCCTTACATATCAAAGAAGAAATTATTTTTTTCTAAATGTTTTAAGGTGGTGTAACGGGTTGACTATAAGTCTAACGTTATCATTGTATATCTATTGTATGTTATAAGATGTAACACGGTTCTATTGTGTTTAATAACTGTTTTATTCATATAACTAGTGTCGTCGGTTCGTTACATACACCGACTCCTCTAGTTCGGTTATCTATACGGTAGTGTACCGGTACCACCTTTGGTTACCGTCGGTAGTTGTTACATAATCATTTTACATAACTAAACCTAACAGGTGGCGCTGCTAGTACGGTCACGTGGCTACGCAGCGCTGTATATAAGACGGCTACTTCTCCATTGGAAGTCAGTCAGGTTTGGGACTGTCGTGACATGACCACCCTGTGCTCACGGGCTTAACTCTATGCTATAGGGTTGCCTACTGTATTATATATCTGTTACTGTTCTTGTATAGCTGATGGTTATACCTGGTACTATAATACACCTAGAGTTTCCTATAATAAAGTCGCCGTATATTACAGTCTAATTTACCTTGTCTGGTTTTTGTACTCAAGTGTTACATACGTAGTAAGAGACCAACTACATTGGTGCCGTGACCACTTGATCGAACCGAACTTGATAAGGTATTAAATAGACTTACAGTATATGGACTACCTATACGATTTTGTCAGCTCGTTCAGCGGCAGGACTAAAACCCCTGCTGAGGAACGTGAGGAAGCCGTACAAAATGTACGCTTCTTCACAGGCAAAACAAATAGGGGGGAGAGCCGGGCAGCCTTGGAGGTGCCCGGTGACGACCTCTCCCAAGAAGCATTGGTGATCCTATTGTGGAGGCTTTTGCCAGAGGTGAGGACGGAGAGCAATCCCCTGTCCCAGGACCCTTTGACATCAGCCCCAGGAGATCGCTGGACTCCCTTTCCACGAATCTTTTCTGTCCTGAGGGTCAGAAAATACCGGGTAGAGAGGCTAAAACTCTCGGCCCTGCTCCCGTCGGTTCCACACCTACGGTAGCGGATCCTTCATTGGATCCAGACACGTTGGTCTTCACTGATGGTGCCACTCCTACACCCGCAGGTGTGGGGAGTGGGGAACTATCAAAGAAGACTGAGGTGGCATCAAAAGCTCCTGGTAAAGTGAACCTGCCAGCGGTAGAAGAGCCTTCCAGTTTACCACTGGATGGGGACCTACTGGCTGACATCCGTATCAACACCAGGAAAGCTGAGTTGCACCAGCTCGCGGAAGCCCGGAAGGAACTTGCTTCCATCAACCAAACTAGGAAGATATTCCTAAAGGAGGTTGATGAGAAGAAAAGGTTCCTGCTGGAACTCCAAAGCGAGATGGCTTCACATAAGGTGGAGGTTGACAAACTTTTGCACCAGAGGGTGTCTGGCGAATGTGAGGTTGCAAGCTTAAATACCTTGGGAAAGGATTTGAGCGCGCAGCTCCACTTAGCCAGGCAAGACCTCGCAAGCTTAAGGCAAGTCAATCAGGACCTGAAGACGAAGTCAGAACAGGTACCACCACCTACCACGGTGGTACCTCCAGTCATACCCGTACCCAATGTGTACACGACAGGGACACCTTCAAGTGTCCCGCCGCTAGTACACACCACGGTAACGGGTATGACACCTCAGATGGGGGCTAGCTATCTACAGACTCCGGTCTGTGGTGGCGCCTTTGGAGGCACGGCAACACCTCCAGGGTACACCCACCCATCTACTGGTTCAACGATGTTGAACCAGCAGCAGACCATGGTCTCGGTTCCAGTACCGAAGCCCAGAGCTAGACAGGGCTTAACTCCTGTCCAGCGGGCTAAGTACGACAGGAACCCGGCGATTGAGAAGCTGGGGACAGATATCGTCCCGCGGGACATCGATGAACTGGATGAACGGTATGCTCCTTTCAACTTTGGGGAGACCAAACATCCAGATGCAGCCCGTCAAAAGGCCATCGAGATTCCGCCTTTCACAGGGTCGCCACCCTGGAGAAAGTACAAGGTTCGGTTCAAGGCTACTGTGGAGAGCAATCGCTGGAACAATCAGCAAGCGCTGGTTGCTCTGAAGCAGGCACTCTGCAACGGGCCAGGTGAACCAGCCCTTTTGGCATTCGAAAGAGTGAAGATCAAGACATTGAGCTCACTTAAAGAAACGGCTGAATGGGCGATTGGGAAGATTGGTGAGCATGACCCAAGGACTCAATTGCTCAAACGTGTCCAACGCAAGGACGAGCATCTGAGATCCTACGGATTTGCTCTACAGGAACTGATATCCGAGTGTTATCAGGGATGTAGACCTGACTCCCCCACTGTCATCCAGGAGTTAACCTCCAGGTTTGTCAATGGAGTCAGGGACACCAATCTCCAGGCATATCTGCGGGAGAAATGGCAGCCGGACTTGTCTCTGGCTGACCTTTTTGACCATGCAGATGTGTATGACACCAAACAGGCTGTTTTTCCTAGTGGAGGAGTGTCGGCAACTCCATCTGTAGCCCCAAAAGGAGCTCAGGTGGTAGAGGCCGCCACGAAACCATCAAAGAAAAAACAGCCCGCCTCTGAGGAGGTGGCGGCAGTAATGCCTGACAGGGACATGGAAAAGATGATTGAGGGTTTGTTGCGGAAGCACTTGGAAAAGAGCTCTGCGTCCACTTCTGATTCTGGATCTGGAAAGAGAAGGAAAAAGAAGAAAAAGGACACGAAACCTCAGCCATGTAGACGCTGTCAGAAGATGGGTCATTGGGCTAGCGAATGCAAAGCCCCTGCACCCGTCGCTGCTAAAACCGAAAAGGAGACGGAAAACTGAATGGGGCCCATCCTCTTGGCAAGGATGGCGCCCCCACAGTACGCCATGCCTGTAAGGGATTAGTAGACGGTGTTAACTCTTCCATGAACCAAGGCCGCGCAGAGGCAGAAGGGTCTGTACAACCTGTAAGCGTCTGGCAAGGCGGGGCTGGCAAGGACGAACGGAATCCGGAGGATTCTGTAGTCTCTGGCTTAGAGGAGTCTTGGTTGGAATCAATTGCCCAGAGCAGTGTGATTCAAGACTCCCCGAGCGACCCGTGTTGGGATTATCTCCTGACAAAAGGGGTTGCTATGGATGGAGGGGGAAGCCCGATGCTGACCTCTGAGTGTGTCCCTTTGCGGGGACAGCGTTGGTACCTGAGTCTGGTTATTTCCGGGACGCGTGGTGAATTTTTGGTCGACACGGGTGCATCACACACCTTGGTCGATCGGAAATTCATGGCCCGTCTTTGCAACCAGCCCGAAGCTCCGCTACTGGGAGTAAAGGCTCGGACTGCTACGGGAGATAGTATGCAGACTTATGGCAGAACTGTAAAACCTATGTTGGTCGATGGCAAGACATACTGGATATGTCCAACCATCACCGACATCACTGATGATGGCATACTGGGGATGGACTTTGTTGCTCTTTACGGGGTAACAATGAACACCGCAACAGGCCGACTTCAGATTAAACATCCTTATAAACAATCCGTACAGTGCGTTTTAAGGAATGGTTCTTCTGTGGCGTCAGTGGCACAAGACACAAAGTTGGCAGCAGGACATGTATCAGATGTCCTAGTCAGCTGCGTGGGAGTGCAGGCCAAACGGCCGGGAATGTTTGAACCGGAAGATCAAAAGCTCTCTGAGTTAGGTCTTGCTGGCTATCATACTTACCTGGCCAACGCTCGTTGGGGGGTGATACCGATTTGTAACTCGAGTAGTAGAGAAATCACTCTACGAAAGGGGACGCCTATTGGTAACACTACGCGAGCATATGGGGTAGACTCACTAACTACAGACTTTGTGGAAGTAGGTGTGGTGGCGGGAGACTCTTCCCACGAAGAGGCTCTAGCTAAATCCAACCTACCAAAACATTTAAGGTCCCTGTTGTGTGAGTCACACCTCACAACCCTAGAGAGCGAAATGGTGGCACATGAGCTGTCGGAGTTATCTGACGCCTTTGCGCAACCAGGAGATCCTCTAGGGCATACCAATACGGTACAACACCGGGTTGACACTGGGGACGCGCTTCCCAGTAGAATCCCCTACCGTCGGTTACCCATGGCTAAAAAAAGTGCTATGGAGGCTGAGGTAGAAAAGATGTTGGATGAAGATGTGATTCAACCTAGCGAGAGTCCATGGTCAAGTCCTGTGGTGATGGTCACCAAGAAGGATGGTTCCTGTCGATTTTGCATCGACTATAGGAAGTTGAACGGACTCACTAGGAAGAATGCATATCCTCTACCTCGGATAGATGAATGTGTGGAATCTCTGGGTGGGGCGAAATGGTTCTGTACACTAGATTTACAATCTGGTTATTGGCAGATCGGCATGGACCCCCGGGACCGAGAAAAAACCGCTTTTTCTACCCATATGGGACTATTTGAGTTCAACGTCATGCCATTTGGGCTATGCAATGCCCCGGCAACCTTTGAGGCAATGATGGAAACCATGTTACGGGGTTTACTTTGGAAAAAGTGCCTAGTATACTTGGACGACATCATCGTCTTCGGTGGTTCTGTGGAGGAAACTCTACAGAACCTCCAAGCTGTGCTGAAACGCATCTTATCATATGGTCTGAAATTGAAACCTTCAAAGTGCAAGCTTTTTAGGAAATCAGTTGAATACCTAGGTAGAATTGTTTCTGAACATGGCATCATGGCTGATCCTCATAAGATCGAAGTGGTACAGAACTGGCCTCGTCCGATGGACACGAAGGAGATACGCTCTTTCATCGGGTTTTGTTCATACTACAGAGATTTTATACCTGGATTCTCGAGAGTCGCAGCTCCCTTACAAGAGCTGATGATTGGAGAGAAGAAGGCTAAGGCTAAAATAGTCTGGTCTCCAGCCGCAGAACAGTCTTTCAGTGAGTTAAAGAGACTCTTCTTAGAAACACCTGTTTTGCACTACCCTGCACCTGTTGGTAAGTTCATCTTGGACACTGATGCTTCTAATACAAGTATTGGTGCTGCCTTGTCGCAGATCCAGGATGGGCGAGAAGTGCCGCTGGCATTTTCGTCCAACAGTCTAAGCAAAACACAACGTAACTACTGCACAACCAAGCGTGAACTCTTGGCAGTGGTGGTTTACACAAAAAAGTACAGACATTTCCTATATGGTGGGAATTATCTCGTACGGACAGATCATTCATCTCTGCAGTGGCTCCTTAACTTCAAGGACGCTGAGGGGATGATGGGTAGATGGTTGAACCACCTCTCTGAGTTTGGCATGACGAATGAGCATATCATACACAGGAGTGGAGTAGATCATGTGAATGCGGACAGCTTGTCCCGCTATCCGATCCGGAACTGTCACCGTGTAGACTGCCGAGACTGTGGGTCTCACAATGCAGTGATTGCGTCTGTGGGTGCGAAAGTTCCTAACTGGACGTTAAATCACTTGAAGGATGAGCAGCTTGCAGATCCGGCTATTTCGAGGGTGTACTCCTTGAAGTTGTTGGGCCTGTCCAAGCCTGTTCGCCCCGCACTTTCGCTGGAATGTAAAGAAGTTAGACAACTGTTAGCGCAGTGGGATAATCTTTTTATACGGAACAGTGTATTGTGCCGCTGGAGGGTGCAACCTGGCAGGAAGAGAACATCTCAATCTGTAGTGCCTTTGTCACTCAGACTACAGTTGCTCAATTACTGTCATGGCCACCGAACTTCAGCACACTTTGGCAGACAACGAACAGAGGCGAAGATTAAGAGTAGATATTACTGGCCTGGTATGACTTTGGACATACGGCGTTGGGTGAAACAATGTCCCCAATGCTGTTTATCAAAGCCTGGACCTGGTATCGGTAAACTACCTCTAAGTCAAGAGCTATTCGGTGTTCGATTTGCCCGGATCGCTGTTGATATCATTAGTGGTTTCAACACGACCCCCCGTGGGAATACCTGTATGATGGTGGTACAGGACTACTATACCAAGTATGTCCAAGTATATCCGTTGGTAAATCATACAGCTGTTACCTGCGCAGAAGCACTTTTCGAGAATTGGATCCTCACGTGGGGAGGTCCTTTAATGCTTCACTCCGACCAGGGTCGCGAGTTTGAATCTCGACTGTGGGCAGAATTGTGTAGTAAAATACACATCTGCAAGACGCATACGAACCCCTATCGACCACAATCTGACGGTATGGTGGAACATTTCAATCGGACGTTGATCCAATGTCTCAGGACAATGGTTAATGAGCACCGGGATGATTGGGATGAGCACGCTCGCTATATCTCCCATGCTTACAATGCTACCGAACATGCGTCGACGGGCTGTACGCCTAATATGCTCGTAATGGGTGAAGACATAGTCATGCCAAGTGACATGGTCTATGGCGTGCAGGGACACCAGCTCGAGCAACCCTGCACAGTGATGTTTGTTGAATCACTTCGACAATCATTACGCGAGTCCTATGGAGTAGTGAGGGACAACTTGGAAAGATCTGCTAGTTTGCAGAAGGTGGGCTATGACACGGGCCTTAAACTCCGCCAATTCAAGGTGGGGGATAAGGTCGCGAGATTTAGCACACCTAATTCCAAAGTCAAGACCCTGTACTCCTGGGATGGGCCGCATACGGTTACTATGGTGGTGAGTGAAACTACTGTAGTAATACGTTTGCAAAAAGGGACTCTCACTAAATCACATGTGGCTAGACTCCGACCTTGGTATGGAGTTCCATATATAGATGACGGTGAAGATTCCCTCGGTGCTGGTCGGGTACCAGCACCAACCGACCCTAAGCTACCGAAGATACCGAAGGCAGGACCAAAGGTCATACCGTCGGTACCGACGGTAGCACGGAGAAGGGGTCGTCCTAGGAAATTACCGATTGAACCACAGTCGTGTGTTACCAAGCCCAAGCGCGGTAGGCCTCGTAAAAAAGGGTCAGCTGTGCGTAAAGGACTAACCGTGGACACCGGTAAACAAAGCAAAGTGACACCTCCGGTTTCATCATTGCTGGACATACCGGTACAAGGTCTACGGAGGAGTACACGTGTCAGAGAGCGAGATAAAATTGTGTAAACATTTTTTTCTTACCTTGTTGACAACATTTAGCTGCTGGCTTCATTAAATTTCCATGGACAGTTCCGTACTGGGCCGGTGGTCAGTGGCCCGGTACTCGATCACCAAAACACAACGAGAAGAGAAGGGTTATCCGGTGTGGTTATCCGTTGGAGGTAGAAAAGCACGTGTTCAGGGCGGGTGGCTGGCTTTGCCGATTAATTCTAAGTATGGGATTAGTTTTGACCACATATTGCTTAGTAACATGCTGCTGTGTATGTCCTCTAACGCCGGTACATCATTCCCGGGTTATCCTGTGGCTCGGCCACGAAAATGTAAACAACAAGTGAGTGTTCCCACCGTCGGATATGCCAGACGTGGGAAGGGCGCTGCCAGCGTCACCTGATCGATTTCTCCCGCCAAATGAGCCGTGAGAAATTGGGTCACCCCGGCGCGTCTTGGAGACGTGACCCCTGATTGGCTGAGAAGCCGGTCAAGGGGCGGGGTCAAGGGAGACGGGTGGGGTATATAAGCCCCACACGCAGCCAGGCTTCTTCAGATCAGCACATTTGCCCGTAGGGTAACGTGTTGATCAGTGGTGCCTAGGTCTGCCCGGCAGTACCAACACTATTGTTTACTAGCTGTCGTACTAAAGGCTCGGGTGAGTGAACCGTGAGGTTCACCTACGCCTGAGCTAGCGGTATGATGGCCCGTGTAGATGGCAAATGCACGGCCCCGGAGAAGGCTGAAGTCTCCGACGGGGAAGACCGGGTTCTCGAGTCTGACACGGAAATGGACACCACCAGTGCTCCAACCGTCAGTACAGGCTCGGCTTCGGTACCAGCAGAACCTAACCCTGAGGGGTCGGGTGATGTTGTTCCGAAAACAGAACCTGGTCAGGGTGGTAGTAATACCAACCAGGAGGAGAACCCTGCTGGGGGATCTTCTCCGAAGCCCGACGGTGTAGTGACAACTGAACCGGCGGTCCCTGATGGTGATTCATCAGACGGGTCCACGGTTCGTGTCAAGACCAAACGGAAGCGGAGACCAAAGAGGAGGATTGTATCTTCCCCTGAAACTCCTGCTACCGAAGAGGTCGCACCTACTGAGGCAGATAGGCTCAAATCTATTGCTGATAGAGTGTCCAAGGCGGAAGCCGAAGGATGGTCTGTCGCAGAGAGCAGGGCCAATCGCCGCCTCCGCGTCAAGGCAGCGCACGTTCGTCTGACCCTGAGTCTCGATGACGATGACCGGAAGAACCTGAGCCTTGCTGACTTAGGTCAGGAAAATGGCAAAATGGCTCTTCCGCCTCCTCATACGACAGAAGGTTCGGATGACGAAGACTGGCTGACCGGTGACTCCCACCCCATTGACTGGTACCTAGTGTACATCAGAGCAGTGTTGGAAGGGAAGAAACCGAATGTCAACAAGTCATTCCGCTCCAAGCTGAGATATGCTTGGAAGAACTACGTGCCAGGGGATCCCTGCCCGTATGTTCGCTGTCAGCGCCTGAAAGGGACTGCTACAGCAGCAAAACGGTGGCCAAACCTGCTCAAGTTTGCCCGTCATTTAGTAGAAAAGCACATGAATGTGCGTCCCTACTTGTACTGTGTGAGTGGGAGTTCATCAACCTCCTGCCCTGAGTACAGTGACGGCGAGCTATTCCGTTGCCAACGGAGGGCAGATTTGGTGAGGCATCTTTGCGACAATAAGGGCGTTCACAAGCGCACTATTAGTCGTGGAGTTGAGGCAGCACTGAAGGTCTGGGGGTGCCACAAACGTGTAGGTAATCTACACTATAAGTGGCGTACCAACAGACTTAAACAGTGGAACTACCTCACGGAAGCTGACTGGGAGAGATTGTGTAAGGGCGCCAAGTGCGAACAAACCGATCTCGGGCCAGATACAGAAATTCCGATGCCCACTGTAAGAAAGGATACCCCTCCTAAGAAGAAAGATCTAAAAAGGGGCCGCCAGTCATCCAAGGATGATACCAAAGGTGGGCGTGACCGTTCCCGCAGTGAACCTGCGAAGAAACGGGCCGCCACAGCCACGGTAACATCCGAGGTCGACAGTAGCCAAACCGTCGGTACCATCACGGTGTCTTCGGTTGCATTGCCCCCTGTTGCTGACCAACTGCCCCGGCAGGAGAGACAGAAACTGGGTGATGCACTGGCTATTGTTCAGAACTCATTGGGTGACGAGCAGGCGGGTCAGGTTGCTGCTGACTATGTCAAGCAGTACAAGTGGAGCCAGAAGCAAAAGAAAGCTTTGGCTACACAGGAGGGTGTCTCACCTGTCAGTGACGCTGACCAGGTAGAGGTACAACAGCCGGATGGGGCGTCAGCCCAGCCGACTGCTCCACCTCAGCACGGAGCAACCTCTGACCCCGTAAGGGATGACGAGGTGACTCCAGACCCTGAGCATAGGGCTGTTGACGATGGGCTAGCAGGGTTACCTGTGTTGCCCGGAGACAGACCTACCTATGACGCTGGTTTCTCTGACACTCTAGTCCCCGGATTTGAGTGCTACAGAGCGAAAATGGCTGAAAACGCAAGTAAGCTACTCCAGTTTCAGGTTTCTTTCTTGGAGAAGTCCTACGTTGAGCAGTACAAGCTGCTCAGAGAACAGGCTATCCGGGAAGGAAAAGCTTGGGTCGCTGAACGAACCAGAATCCTTGCCGAGCGTGAGGCGAATCTGGAACAAGATCATGCCCTCTGGAGGGCTACGATCGAGCAGCTAGAATCAAGGTTGACAACTTGTGACGCCAAGTTCTTCCGACAATTCGGGCTAAAGCTGACAGAGTGGGAGAGAACTGGTTTTCCAGATCTCCAGTCTAGGTTGGGGCTTGCCGCAAGGCCTGCTCCTCCTGTGACCCCAGTACTGTCAGTACACCCACCCAGGTATGAGATGCCATTCTCGTTTATGGCACACTCTACCCGGGTGGTCAGCGGCGGGGAGCCTACTGTGGCGCCGAGTACCCACTCGGATGCTACAGGTGGAGCCCTTCCTCTCCAGGTGGAGGCTACTGTGGTTTGCGCCACGGAGGCCC
The DNA here is from genome assembly GCA_947462335.1 of Harmothoe impar. Lineage (NCBI taxonomy): Eukaryota > Metazoa > Annelida > Polychaeta > Phyllodocida > Polynoidae > Harmothoe > Harmothoe impar. The sequence goes on along the minus strand of OX381718.1, from coordinate 62,611,425 downwards.
CTCCTGGAGGAAGTCCTGATGGGGAAGGAAAGCCATCCGGTGGTGTCCCTATGGACACCTAAGGATGGTCCCCTGTCAGGCCCTCTGGGGTGCACTGTTCCGCCCCTCGGAGGTAAAACTAAACCCTCGACGCAGCTACACGCCCCTGGACAACCGAAGCAGACCGACGGTGCTGTCGTGACTTAACCTAGTCTCTACTGCCACCACACTGGAAGCAGCCTGATGTCTTCAACCGTGGTTTACTACTTAGCCACAACCGTCGGTTCTCTACTACTGTCCAGGGCTCCTGATCCTGTGGTCACATTCTACTATTGTGACCTATAAACTATTATATGGATCATCCTCCTGTGATAATTATTTATAGGGAGGCACGGACCTACCTTTTTATATTTATATTTCACAAGAGATGGAAGCACTATACCGGTGCTGGACTCTATCCATCTCTACCACCATAAACTGCTAGGTACTGGAGTACCAACCCTAATAAGGATGACGACCTATCCCACCTTATTTAGGATACGCTATTATGGATTTTTATATATAAACTTTTCTTCGCCAAAGGAAGTGAGAACTATTATAGTTCTATTATTTATATATAAGGACACTAACTCCACACGGATTCACACCATTGCTGAACGTAGTAGGTGATGTGTTGGGTTTCCAAGGTGGTTATTGGTGCCTTTTCTATTTAACTGATACTAGTCTAGGACTATCAGTTGGACAGTTTTTATATCATGTGCCTACTGGACTGTGGTTTGATACCAAAGACAATACTGTTGATATAAACTGTTATGTACATGTTAACTTGTATGTTCATGTATGTATGCCTGTTTTTACTATGAGTAGAAATGTTACTTGTTGATAAATAGATATACGTGGTGTATAATGTATCCAAGAGGTATTATTATTATAAAACCAGCCCTTCCTACATTCTTAAGGGGGGTAGTGTCATAGACGACACCTGGTCATAGACAACACCTGGTCATAGACGACACCCGGTCATAGACAACACCCGGTCATAGATGACACCCGGTCATAGACGAAAACATTGGCCCACGTTGGTGAGACACAGCCACATATGAATGGGAATGCAGACAAGTTATCACTTGGCATCTACTCAAACCCATATCACATATAAAGAATGCATGAAACCTGAATTAGCAATGAACACAGACACTGATATGTCTTCCCTGCTTATGAGTGTCAGAGGGGTGTCGGCTACAGGGTTACAGTCAGTCTGTCAGCACGCGTCACATCTACCTACTTCCCTCTTTTAGGGTACTGTTACGCATCACCATCCATTAATAAGTAAGTGCAGTAAAGGAGGGTCATTGAATAGTACAGGAACTTGCATTTATTTCATAGTGAATACGGCACTCCCATTGACTTTACCAAGGAAGGCCGTATTTAACTCCCCCGTGAAATAACCCTCGCCCGTATTTCACGGCCTTCATAATCATTAATATTGATGATTTAAACATTATAAAATTGCTTTTTCAGACCAATTAAGTGAAATTTTGACATATATAGTTAATTATGACATGAAATAAACACAAAGGAGCACTCGTATAGTTCCCCACTGAGGGTTATTTCACTCGGCTTCACCTCGTGAAATAACCCTCAGTGGGGAACTATACTCGTGAACCTTTGTCTATGTATCACATGGTGGTGGTGTCTGAGTGCAGAGGGTGATGGGAACAGATGTGTTGTCACCATACATCATATATATACCTAATGATATCATATCGCTGTGTTCTAAGGGACGATTAACTTATTACACATGCATTGTGACCAATTTGGATTTATTGCCATAAGAATCACATGTACTTTTTAGATTTTGTACTTTGAAATATCATTCATGAATAAATACACATTACAAAATCAAAAAAGTATACCCTGTTATGGTTCGCGTTTATTTGATTCCGTTGTGTGTATTAGGGGGTTGTCAGGTCAGGATGCATGAATGAAACCCATAATGAGCGACTCTAAACTGTGATTCGTCTACACTTTGTGCAAAGTAAATACAGTTAAGACACAAAACAAGAAACCCTGGTAGTATGTGATCTTGCAAACAGAAAAAAGGCACAAAGCATATGAATGTAGCAGAGAGCACTGAAAATCATTAGGCTTCACATCTTAGTCAGTACTGGCTAAATAATCAGGCAATAGCAGGTAACCTAGGATTCCGTTTTCTGGCTCCCTGTACGACCAGCCTGTGTAAGTTAATTCTGTCAGGGTGGTCTGTACTGACCAACTTACAATAGTCATCTCAAATTCAATAAGTAGGCCTATTAGGCTTGGTCCTTTTGAGTAGGATATTAGTCATATTGTTTTGTCTCAGTCATTTTTGAATAGGACTTGGTCATGCCCTTAGTCTGTAGTGGGATAGCGGCTACAGACTAATAGCAGGAGCAGTTAGATTTTCTGTGAGGGGCGTAAAGGGGAATTGGTGGGAAAGGTGAAGGCGGGGAGTAGAGATGGGGAGGGGGTTTGTGAGTGGTGGGGGGGGTAGAGATGAGGATGGGGTGTGGTGAGGGGGTAGGGGTCGAGGGGGAGGATAGAGACAGCTTGTCACCTGACACGGCCCTACCTGGCCTCCAGGGCCAACACGTCTCCACAGTTCTCGGAAGTTCTCGGGAGGAGCGAGAAGTGGATCCGACACCAGTTGTGATGTTTGGATAAAGACTGCAGGGGAATATGGGAAGTAGGAAGGTGGTAGGAGGCAGGAGGTAGATGGAGGGGAGAGAGAGAGACAACGAGAGAAAGAGAGAAAAGAGATGAGAAAGTGGGATATATAAGGGGAAGGAGAGACAGGTGAGACAGATGTAAAGAGAATTTTGGTGATAGAGAGGCAAGGTACCAGAGAACCAGCGAAGGAGAGATGTAGAGCATCGAAGAGAGCAAAGACAAAAACATGACCAGAATGATGAAGCCATAGTGACTCTCTAACATTTCTTTTGGATTTATCATGGGAGTAATAGACACCCAAAGGATTGGATCGGTCTGAATGAATCTAGCCCTGGTCAGTTGCTTGTCAGTGCTGCATTCATGCATCATGACGGTCTAAGCACTGTGCGGTCCTTAAAGGGTTAAGATTAGATGTATAGCTGTGTCACATGGGATTAGGCCAATGTGAATGACTTTGACTAGGTGCCATCTTTGACCGGGTGCCATCTTTGGCTTGGTATCACCTTTGACTGGGTGCCATCTTTGACCTGAAAGAAAACAGTTTATTTAGGGCAGATACAGTTATATACGGAGTTATAACTAGCGCGATTTTCTAAATTTTATCCCTTACATATCAAAGAAGAAATTTATTTTACTAAATTTTTAATTTTTTTTTATGGTGGCTGGTCAAAGATGGCACCCGGTCAAAGATGGCAACTAGTCATAGATGGCACCCAGTTAAAGACGCTCACACTGGCCCGATTTCATGAGACACAGCCATATAGTCTGAGGTAGACTCAGGTTGACAGTGGCACCATAGGTTGCTTACTGACACCAGTCTGTGTCACTGATGGTTACCGTCTAAAGCTGAATCTGAGATGACGCTCGGTGACATTTGTTTTTTGGACTTGAGGTGCTGTAAGTTGCACTTATTCTACTTTGATATGTGTAAAGCTGCTTCAAGTGGGTATATCTGATTTGTTCTCAAATCTCAATCTTACTTAAATGTCTTCCTAACACTGTTACTGTATGATATATATGGAATAGGGAACAAGCAAATGTCACCACTGGCTATAAATAGGTCAGGGATCCAATGTGGCCCAACCCTGGGCTTTTCTGGTGTATTTTTTAATCAGGGGAACAAGCAAAACGATATATATAGTGCTCAATTATATATGATTTGAGGGAAATCACGGGGAATAAGGGTGTTGGTATAAATACTATGTTATCTATGTTATTTGTGAACAATCTGCGTCATTATTATAGGAGATTATTTTCTTTGTCCTACACATCATATGTACTAATCACAAAATGGCATTTTCGGTGACATCTGTAGGTATCAGATCAGGGAAATATGTGTGCAGAAATTGAGATGTAAGATGGCTGGCATATGAAATGGTCACAAATACGTATACTTGAAATGTGTACTGTTTTCAATGAAATGTCATCTGACTCATTTAATGGCTGGGAATAATCTTGTAGATTGATGTTAATTTGTTGTTCAGATTCACCAATGAAACACTGCCGAATGAGTGGTGCCTCTAGGAGACCCTGCTGTCCAGAGTGTATCAACCTAGATAGTATGTTTATATATGTAATGCATGACTGCAGCTCTGACGAGTTATTTTCCTGACTGGGTGCCGTCTCTGACCGGGTGTCAGAAAAAGGTGTTTTAAAAAGAATTATACTCATATATATAAGGATTCGGAAAAACGTTATGGCGGTTGTTATATAATCATAGTTATAATTATAATTAGCTTCCTGCTGTTAGTATTTTGACCAAGCCAAGCCGGTCAGAGACGGCACCCAGTCAGAAACGGCACCTGGTCAGAGACGGCACCTGGTCAGAGACGGCACCTGGTCAGAGACGGCACCTGGTCAGAGACAAAAACATTGTCCCAAGGTCGTGAGACACAGCCCCTACATAGCTAAACAGGGCTGACCCCAGAAATTTTCATCCAATTTTGAAGAAAAAAGAAAATTTTCAAGTACTTTTTGGGCTATTTCAGAGTTGATTTGATAGTCCACTAGTCAGCGCTGTTGTCGGGAAGTCTGGGTTGTTGTTTGGGAGTCAGTTTTTGGCTACTTTTCAGGTCAAAGTGAAAAAAGAAAATTTAAAAAAGAAAAGAATCCGACGTACCCTACCTAAATTTTCAGACTATGTTACCTGAGACACACTTTCTTTTGGCCTATTGCTTGTTTGTTTGTTCATGATTCATTCATTCATACTGAATATAGGAAGGACAAGGCTGTAACACTGCTACCTCCAGATGCTATAGGTATACGCAGAGCACTGAGGAATCATTGCACAGCTTAGAGGGCTAAATTGTGCCACCATGGTTTCACATTGTTATTTTATCTTCTGCTGATAGGGCTACCATAAAACCTCACATATATAAGCCACGCATTAGCCACACCTCTTATTTTTACGTGTTTATAAGCCTGACAAGGGGGCTTAACGTTCCGAATCTAGTACTGTACTTTCGCAGCAGAAACTTGCGTATAAGCCACACTGTGACTTAGTCCTGATTATATGACCTACACTGGCAATGTAACATGCGTACTAGCCGCAGCCTTTTTACAAGGTTTTATGGTATATGATATACGAAGGTAAGACAGACGCTTGTACAATATACAATAAGGTTTTATGAGAAACATGAGAATATATGCAAACGGTGGGATATTTTTATATCCCAAACTAGAAATGCTCATATTGCCAGTATTTTACATGCTTTGGCCATGTACCAGCCCAAGGTACACCTGGCTTTTATGCATGGTCAAATGCATTCTTTTAAAACCTGCAAGTTTCAATGTTAAATCAGCTAAATCTTTGTTTACATCGGCGCTATTACCCTACATGTCACCTGATTAAATACTGTCTTCTGGTTGCTTTAGAGTACCAAAATGCATACCGCATGTAAGGTTGGTACAGGAAAACATACCAGACCCCGGGTGGTACGTTTTTCTTCATTATCTTTACACAGGATCGTACTAATAACCGTAGGTAGTGTAATAATAGACAGTACTACAAATATAGAGTGACAGTAGGTGGGATATACACGATATGCTTACTTCCCAGGACCTTTGGGCACTCAGTGGCAATTACTCCGACACATCCTATATCTCTGTTAAAAGGACATCAGAAGATATAGATATATGTATTAATAGGAATAAAGGCTATGAGTGTCTCACCTCATCCTGTTGTCCTTTTCTTATGGATTGGCAAATCAGAGAACTAGTTCATCTTCCATATTCTAGGTAAGGTGGGTCGCCCGATAGGCCTAAAGGTCACTAAATCTTAACCAATATATTCTACAAGGCTCTAATTACAATGAGTAGGCAAGCAGAAAGGGGTATCCCCGCGGGATTAGTACGTATTTTAGTCACCAGGGAGCTTCACATGGCCTTAAAATTAAGAAACAGGCTAATATTTCCTCTTTGGTACTTTTTTTTTGGAGAATTCAGTAGTTTTTTTTACCAAAGATTCCATTTTTGGTGAAAAGCTTCCTTATTTGGATGTAAAAAGAACGTTTTCTTGGTGTCATTGTTGATATGTGTTGCCATGGAAACGTGATTACTATTCCAAATAAAGAAAATAAGCCCATTGATAGAATGATTCACGAGGATTATTACTATGGTCAAAATATAGTAAAATTACCATTTCTAGATCAAGATCTATGGCCAATAGGATGAAAATCGATGATCATTTCCTAATTGTTATAATAATACTGATAAGATAGATATATCTTGAAAACCATGAAACTTATTGGGGTTTTGGATAGAGGAATGCCCACCCATATTCATATAGCCATTCCTCAAAAACTTAGAATGATATCACTGGAAAGCTCATGATATCAATTTTAAAGTTGGCTTTTTCGTTGGTTATCCCTTTTCCCTTGCCTGTACACACTGTCATGGCCATTTTCAAATATGTATGGAACTGGTCTCTATCGACTGTCACCTTGAATATTTACAATTTAGCAGGGATAATTTTGAACATATGGCTCTAGCCCATTCAGGGTTTTTGACCTTGGAATAAATAAGTAATAAATATGAAATGGAAAATGAAAATATTGTTGGTCTACTTAGAATGTAAGCGGTGAATACATATTTCCATTGTACAGTGGCATCAAGCTTGACTTTTAATATGAAGGCTGCATCGTCTATTTCATAATGATATTCTAGAAGTAGGGCGCACCTGGTGGTTTGTGTATGAACTAGTAAATGCACTAGTAACCAGAGGACTTCCCTAGGGAGCCAACAACCTTAATTAAGATGTTGAGAGCAACACAGTGTATTCATGCAATATAACATTTTATTTCCATGATGCATGAACACATCACTGTTAAGTAGCTCTCCAGTCCTGCATTCATGCATCACATCAACCTTAACACCCAAATGATAAACTCCCAATTAATGGGTCTGTATGATGCACCAAAACACTATCAACAAGTTCCCTTACAACACCGTACTGCTTCATCATGATAGGGCAAAAGGGCCTTTTGCCATCATGCTATCTGTAAAGGTTTTAGTCAAAATTGTTGACAAGCGGCCATAGGCGTTGACCCGGACCATGCTTTTAACATGACGCAGTGTTTGACGCAGCCGCCGGCTACAGCCGTGACAAGATGGCTGCCATGTCACACACAATGGTTCCTACTTTTCCTCACAGAGGGTGCTGCAGTACGCCCTCAGGGATACCTGCTCCTCTCCCTGACATCTCTCTGCTCATTTGGCTTTGATCAGTCCTTTGTATCTCTGCTCCTACTTCCCTGTTTATATCTGAAATCGGCAGACTTTGGTGAGACTGAATGCCAGCCTTCCCACCCAGTTATGCACTATGATTATGGTTCTGCTTCGAACCAATCACCCTGTATACTATTGATGTAAAAATGTTTTCTTAGACAACGGTTCAAGGTCACTCATTTAAAAGAGTCATATATTTTGGGATGTCAATCCAGAACACAAGGTCTTGGGAAGTTGAAAAACGTATGGCTCCTGGTTGAATAAATCTGCAGCCACTATGACCCACCAGGTTCCAACACACAGAAAAGAACAGTAGTCAATTGTGTCTCCAACTTGGCTCTGGTAAGAGGGAGTGTCAAACAGATAATAGTAGTATAGTATGTATCGGAACGGGACTATAGTTAACTACTGTTTATTACTCAATCGATATGCAGCCAATCAGAGGCCGCCATTTGGTCACGTGACCCGTTGCCATGGTAACGTGACCTACTTAGGGCTCTCAGCCAATCAGAAGCCAGCATTCTGGGTGACCTACTGACCTACTTAGAAGCTCTCAGCCAATCAGAGGCCGGCATTCTGGTAACCATGGTAACGTGACCTACTTACGTCACGTGACCTACTTAGGCTCAGCCAATCAGAAGCCGGCATTCTGGTAACTAGGGTAACGTGACCTACTTAGGGTTTTGTTTGTAAACAACACCACGTGGCTCTCTTGTTTGTAAACAACACCACGTGACACGTGACTGTTTGTAAACAAACAACTTATATATAGAAAATAAACACAACAAGTTCCATGTTATGTTAAAATTATATTTTCAAAAAAAAGCACATCTGTTACAGCGTCTATGTGTAACTACGCGCGTTCTCATTCAAACACTATAACACTATCATACCGTAGCAGCAGCAGGTAGGACTGGAAGAAAAGCAAGCGCACGAGCAGAAGCGACGACACCATTTGCACCATCCGGCCGTCGCGTTGGTAGCCCTACTACTCATCGCGCGTTCAACTGGAGGTTTAAGAGTGACAAATGATGATTCTTTGTCGACGCGACTGCTAACATCAGCAGCATCAGCAGCATCGGCAGCATCGGCAGCAGCATCGGCAGCAGCGGCAGCAGCCTCGGCAGCAGCGGTAGCAGCAGCAGCAGCAGCGGTAGCAGCAGTAGCGTGAGCATTAGCAACAACAGCAGCAGCGACAGTAGCAAGGGCGGCAGAGCGGGCACTAGCAGCGTTATCAGCGGCGACATCGGCAGCCGCAACAGCATCAGCAGCAGCAGCGTCGGCATCGGTGGCATGAGTAGCTGCATCGGCGGCAGCAACAGCAGCAGTCACAGCCGCAGCAGCAACAACAACAACGTCATCACAACCAGCGTCACTAACAGCCGCAGTAAATGCAGCAGTAGCACGCTGAGCAGCACTAGCAGCAGCAGTAGCAGAGGCTACAGCATCAGCTTCACATTCGCGCGCCGCTTCGTCATTCCGCTTCATGTCACGGTAGCAACTTTCCATCATGGGGATCTGCAAATTGAGGCGCGGTGCTGGTGGTGGTAGTAGTAGTAGTAGTAGTAGTAGTAGCGTGAACGATGATGACGATGCCGAATACGGTTTCACTCCCCCTTATATACCCTTACTCCCCCCTTTTTTTCAAGCCACCGGCCAGCTGCCCCCTCACGGCAGGTCTTTAGATCAGCCTTAAGTCGCTTACTACGCGGCTCATCATCCCTCTAATCGCATTTTCCAGCCGCCGGCCGGCTGACTGCTGACGACAGGAGAGGGTGATTTGTTTTTCTTTAGATTTAAGCCGCTTACCACACGCGCACCCTCTAGTCACAGACAGAGTGACAGAAAGGGAGGGGGTCGCTTTGTTCACGCTACCTGTAGTTGTTTTTCTATACACACGCTGAGCCCATGACCCGCTAATCCTTTATACAGGTAACACGCGTTCAACTAATTACTCTATTGTATGACAGTCGGTACACGGATTTAATTTTAAACCACCTTCCCATCTTGATCCATGTCTGGCGGGATGGAAGGATCCAGCTGAAAAGCGTGATTAGGGCTTTTGTTTCTCTTATGATAGCAGCAGGTCAGCATGCGACAGCTGAAAATGTCAGACTCGCCGCTCCTATAAAAGACTGAGATGCGTCTCTCTTTCCACACACCCTTCTACCATCGCCGCCGACACCGCCACCGCCGGCCAGCCGACCGCCGCCACCGCCTGCAGTCACCGCCATCACGCCAGCAGGGAATTTCGAGCTGAGTCTGCTTATTGCTTATTTTTTTTCTTTGAGCTTTTTGTTTTTTTAAATTTTTATTTTCACTCAGTCTTTTTTGTTTCGGAGGAAAGAAATATGGCGCTGCAGAGGGCGCGAGTTTCTAAAAGACGGTCGCGCGAACAAAGTGCCCTCCTCAACTGCCCGGCTATTTTTTTATCTCAAAGGAGAGAGCGTCACGTAGTTGAGGTTCACGCATCTCTTGAAGCGTACCGAATTCTCGAGAAATGCAAAGCTGAGCGCCATCTTCGTTATACAAGAGCGGAAAAGGAAAACGTAGCGACATGGCCGAGAGCCGTCTTCTCAGAACAGTATTTACTCTACCATTGCATAACAGCCGCTCTCAGCGCCCCCACTCGTTGGGCGTTTCATGAAAAGAAAGAGCGCCGCTACTCTCCTCACCCTGCCTCCTCTTATAAAGTGAGAATAAGTGCTATGAAACGATTCGACAAGCCAATCGGTTTCTTGGGAGCGACTGCAGCTCCCACTCGGTGGGCGCGCGTTGTGGCCGACGTGAACACGGTCTCTAAACGTTTCGACGTCGTCACTTGTTATCCCGCATATTGCAACGCAGCCGAATTGAAGAAGATAGGGACGTACTATTTTAAACCATACGCTCCAATATGTATTTGTCACCGCCGCGCTCACACGCCTTATTGCTTTTTCGAGACGATCGTGTCACAACACAGAAATAGAAAAAAAAGCGGCAAAGCGACGAGCTTTGCCTAAATGATCAAAAAAAAAAAAAAAAAAAAAAAAATTAATCTCCTCCTCCTCCTCCTCCTCCTCCTCCTCCTCCTCCTCCTCCTCCTCCTCCTCCTCCTCCTCCTCTCCCTCTTCTTTTTAAAAAAAAAAATAAATATTTGTATCAGACTCCTCTGGAGTCTGATACAAAACATTTATGACTATTGAGTGAAAATAGAATTTTATCGCAAAAAATAAAAAGAAAAAAAAAGACACTTCTGCCGCCGCTACTGTGACACCGGCCGGAATCAATAAAAAGGTCGGCGGACTTTTCTCCACAACCATTCACTACCGACCGTTCGAGTGAGAAACACAGCAGACAGTCAGACACACAACCGCTCTCTCACGCGTGCTGAAAAAAAAAAAAAAAAAATGTCGAGCAGTAGAAGCAAACTTTTCACAGAAATTCATTTCGACGCTCGACTACAAGGACCCTTTAGTTGTATCATTAGCGGTCCGTCGGGTTGTGGAAAATCGCGCTTGGTGGATCAATTTCTGAGCGACGTGAACAATTTGGTCACGCCGCCGGTGGAAAAGACTTTTTACCATTACGGCGAGTGGCAACCTCTGTTTGAAAAAATGCAAAATCAGTACGGTGTGGAATTCAGAGAAGGTCTTCCTAGCAAAGAGACTATAGCGGGAGACGTGGAAGTAGCAGAAGACGCCTTACGACCCCACACTCTACTGATATTGGACGATCTGATGAGCAGTTCCAATCAGCAAGTGGTAGCCGACATCTTTACTAAATACTCGCATCACTGGAACGTGAGCATCATATACATCACTCAGAACCTATTCCAGAAATCACCCGACTTTCGAACTATGAGTCTGAACGCTCACTACATGATCGTTTTCAAGAACCCGCGCGACATGGGGCAAATAGCTAGTCTGTCTCGCCAGGTGTTTCCGTCCAACGCGGCGGCCCTCTCTAGTATATTTACCCATGAACTCAAGCGACCTCACTCATACCTCCTTCTGGACTTCAAGCAGTCAACACCTGACGATCTGAGAATACGCTCCTCTTTGACATCCATACACTCTCAGCTAGTGTTCGTACCGCTAGACAAAAAAAAGAACAAGAGAAAGCAGTAGCAAAAATGTCTTCTCATCTACTCGAAAGACACTTTGGTACTCTCAAGCACTTAGCTAAGTGCTCGCCAAAGGACTGCTCGCATCTAATAGACTCTGGAAGCGACGATCTGATCGCAGCGTTGAGTGAGATCTGTCACAATTTACTGGTAGGGAACATCCCGCTCAGCGACAAACAACTGGACAAGCTTCGAGAATCGGCTGACGTGTTGAGGGAGGTCGGCAAAAAATCTACGCCCATCAAAAAAAAGAGACGCGTCTTGGTACAAGAGGGAGGTTTCCTCATTCCGGCTCTCATAGGGATGGCCTTACCGCTTATAAAACCTACTCGCCGACAGCACCACCACCACTACCGCCACCACCAGCGTCATTGCCACCGTCGTCCCCATGACGGACTCAGAGCAGCAACAACACTACAAACGCTTAGCGCTCGTGGATCCTGAGACGCTCTACAAATCATCACGAGCAGGTCTACTTCATCATGTGCCCGCTGCTGCTACTACTAGCGCTGCTACTACTGCAGTCGCTGCTGCTAGTACTTCTACTGCTCCAAACCTTCCTCCTCTTCCTGATGAGCGCACTGAAAAGAACGAGAGTTCCGCTCCTGCCACCGCCGCCCGCCTACCTGCCGACATGGCCTATTACCACAAGCAGGCAGAACAGTCCCTTCATCCCGACGCGGCCTTGCACCAGGTGCTACAGTTTATCTACAGGGACTTGGACTTAGTGTTGAACGATCCCACTTTGGAATCGCGCGAGAAAATGTTGAAATACCGAAGGTTGTTGAATAGATTGCAATTTTTTCTCGCGAATCCCCACAACAGCAACATCTCTTCGTCCTACTCTTCTTCGCCCCCGGCTCACCTCCGTCAGTCTGCTGAAGAGGCCAGCGCGTCCCTACTTGAGCGGTTGGCGAACCAAGTTCCCAAGAGGAATCGCACCCGGACCGTGGCGCTGTACAAACAATTGGAGAAATCCGGTGTGATCAAGTGGAACGAGGACGGTGCGGTGCGCGAGATGTCGGGTCGGAGAATACCACCTGAGCATCGCATCATCATAGTGGACTTACTGAACGACGCCGCCAGGTTCAGGAAGACGGCGCCCAGACCGGCGGGCTACTCTCCGTTCACGAAAGCGCTGCGCGAAGCAGTTCCCACAGACTCCTTGATCGGAAACCATCTGTATAAAGCGAGCGGACCTGGCCAAAGCTTAGACACACGGCTCGCTGACAGAGGTCGGAAACGACCGAGCTTCCACTCGGAAGAAGGAGAAGCAGCAGCAGCAGCAGCAGTAGCAGCAGCAGACTCTTCTCTCCAGGTGGACGATCCATCCTCTGACGACGAGGAGGACAGTGAACTTTTCCAAACTCCGACTTCCTATAGGAGCGTGGCGAGTAAGAAAAGGAAAGGGCGCAACCGCCTAGCGGCGAGGTCGTCGTTCACGCCCTCAACAGGCCCACCATGGGCAAACCAGTGAAGAGACTGACCAAGAAGGAAAAAGAAAAGAAGCGCGTAGTAGCTAGATATACCGACGTCAAAGCGCCCTCCAGTTTCACTAGCGTGACTAAACTCCAGAAACATCATTTTCGCCACCTAAACCCGGCCGTCATCCGAGATGCTTTAGTGTCGCTGGACGCCTACACTAAACATAAACCCATTCGGAGAAAATTCGCAAGGAACAAGACTATAACCGGCGCAATCGATCAGCAGTGGCAGATAGATCTGATGGACATGCAAGCTTTGGCGTCTCACAACGACCGCTTCCGGTACGTGGTGACGGCGATCGACGTTTTCTCTAGGTACGCGTGGGCCGTTCCCATTAAATCCAAGAGCGGCGCTGATGTCACCGAGGCCTTCCGAGAGATGACAGGCACTGGCGAGAGACGACCGCGCACTGTTCAGACAGACAAAGGGAAAGAGTTTTTGAACAAGATCTTTCAAGATCACTTGAAGAGCGAGGGCATAGAGTTCTTCACTGGCGAGAACGACGACATCAAAGCTAGTCTAGTGGAGCGCTTGAACCGCAGTCTGAAGGAGAAGCTGTGGCGTTATTTCACACACAAGCGCACGTATCGCTACGTAGACGTACTGCACCATGTAGTGTCTTCTTACAATCGCACTCACCACAAGACGTTGAAAATGGTGCCGGCTCAAGTCAGCTCGGAAAACAGCGAAACAGTTTTCTACCGACAAGATCTCCCAACTAACAAACAAATCGACGAAATATGGAAAAAGAAGAAAAAAACAAAGACGTCCGCCGTCGACGTCATCGCTCCGGGTGACAGAGTGAGGATGTTGAGAACTAAAGGCGCCTTCGACAATGCGTATATTATATTGAGATTGATTTTCAACTTTTGTGATAAGTGGTTGGTCCTTAAAAGGACCGTTTGGTAGAGAGGGTCGCAGGGACCTTGCTGCTGTAGCGGAGGGCGTGGTCATAACGCGTGGTAGTCCTGCAGCAGCTCCCCCAGCACGGCGGGCAGTAGACTTTCCTCCATGCAGACTTGCTGCTTGACTCGTTCCACGCACTGGCGGATGAGTTGATCAGTGACGTTCGCAATCAGCTCATCCACCACACCCTCTGCTTCAGCAGCAGTCCGCTGTCTCTCCTCTCTCTGTAGCGCGGCTACGAACTCCTTCTCCACGGCCGCATCGATCATAGATCGAGAAACGGCCACGAAGTTCTGTCTCTCCGCCTCCTCTCTCTGTAGCGCGGCTACAAATTCCTTCTCCACGGCCGCATCGATCATAGATCGAGAAACGGCCGCGAAGTTAACTCGGTGAGCCATTTTGTCGAACTGACTTCCTAGCCGCCTGAGAGATGCTGACGTCACACTATTTTCGACGACGCTATGACGCGCACGAGGTAGACAGGCGACGTCGTTTCACTTCCTTATTTGGAGTTTGGGACCTTGTGACACCGAAGTCATACCGTACGGTCGCGATATAGCAACTAGTGTTGAAAGCGCGCCGGTCTTGTATAAGCGCCGGAGTATAAGAGCCTCCAAATGTTTTTTCTCAAGCACTAAAATCGCGACTTTGAATAAGCGCCAGCGCCTGGCTTGTATATAGCTCCTGAGTAAGAACTTCACCGAATTGAAAAGCGCTCCCTCAGAGCCCTTAATCGCGACAGTACGGTACAAATCTGATGTCAACCCGCGCCAAAACCAAAAAGGGTGTTCCGGTCACACGTACCTACGACGAGCGACCTTCAGCTATCACCACGTGAAGAGTTGGAAATAAATTTTGTACGGCAAGAAAACTGAAAACTGATAACGATTCCATTAGATAAGTATTTGGTTCCAATCTACGGCGAGATATTTCCACCAGAGCGATTGATTTATATGTCTGTAAGGTTCAGCTCTCCAACACTCTCCAATATCCGCCGGTGCACGATGGTCGCCGCCCATCATTAGTGACAACTAAACTTCTGCTGGAGAGTGAAAGTTACGTTGAGTCTTGAGGTGCGCAGAGATACTATCTGCCGCAGCCTGATTTTAGTTCCACGCTATTTAGATAACCGCCCCATTTAAAATCTCTCTCTCGATCCTAGAAAAGGAAAAAAAGGCTAGAGTTTATCATGGACGCGTCTCAGTTTTAGTCAAGCCGTAAAGTGAAGAACCCGAGCTTGTACATATACCCACGTGAGGAGTGACATAGCGGGGCGTTCAGTTAGTACTGAGTCTATAGTCAAGGTCAAGTTCCACTCTCTAAACAGAGCTTTAGCGACTCCGTCATCTAGACTAGACCGCGCGCGCGATTTTTTTTGCTGAAGCAGCTAATCGATGGAAACGTAGAGAAGACGTACTCGATCAAAAACTGCTTCAGAGGCTTGTTATCAGGTATTATCAGTTAAATCAAAATATTTCAAAACATCCAGAAAAGCAGAATGACATGTCCTACGGGCTACAGCCGGGCACTGACGAGCAGACGCCGCTGACGTCATTTCAATCAGGTCACAGCGCTTTTTAGACACCTTTTCTGTAGGACCCGTCTCATACCTTAGTATATAATACCGTAAACGCCGGGTGATTAGTATATGATCACATTGACAGTCGCGGATCCACGAAGAGGCTGGATAAGCCACGAGCGGACCCGCGACTGCAATGTGACATAATCTTACCATGCGCTTTGTTTTGTTTTTGTTTCTATTTACAACAGCAAACATTTCAACAGCCTATTGTTTTTTTAAAATGATGAAAAATCGGCCCAAAAAAAAGTAAACATTTTAGAGCTAAATTTGTGGAGGATAGCCGGACATGCTGATGTCACTAGACCCCTAAATTCGATATGGTGACATGGTCATTTTCTTAAAAATCGATACGACGACACGGACACGGACATCTAAGTGACATGGGCCATGGGGCATTTCTTGAGTCCGACATGTGACATGGACCATAGTGACATGAGGAAAAAAAAATGTTCGAAGAGTGCATCAGAAAAAGTACCATTTCAAACCTAAGCATTTCGCCAAATTTTTTTTTTTTTTTTTTTCTTGGATGGTACCCGGCTTTGCGGTGTCTGGGTCCTTAAAAATGTACCAGAATGCTCAAATTCGGGTTCTAAATATTTTCAAAAAACGTTTTCTCCCTTAGTGACGTGTGACACGGGCATTTCTTAAATTCGACATACGTCTGCATGGGGAGGACCCACCCATCAAGGGCCCCATGATGACTCATACCCGCCGCGTTCAGTCAATCAACCGAGATCTTTTTCTGTGGTGGTGTAGAAGGATCTCCCCCCTGAGGTTACAAAGTCACCTCTTTATTTAAGGGGCTACGGGCCGCAAAGTCGCTTTCGCAAAGTCGCAAGAAATATTCAAGTCAAAAAGTCAAATTTATCAACTATCAGCACGGTCGTTTGAAAGTCATCAAGTCACCGAAAAACTCCTCTACAGTCACCTCCGACTCGCCTCCTCCCTACCCCCCTAAAGGGGGGTAGAGAGGAAGCGAATCCCTAGAGATCAGATAATTTTTTTTTTTTCTCCCGAGCAGACCCCAAAAGCCCCCCCTCCCCCCAAAGTGCCCGCCCACCCCATAAATAGTGCCCCCCTCCCCCCCTCCCCTCCCCATGCATCTTAAAGTGCCCCCCTCCCCCCCTCCCCTCCCCCCCCCCATAGAAGCCTCCCATTGGCTAGTCCAAGTCATGTGACCAAAAGGGGAGCGTAGTCTGTCTATTGTCTATATTATGCAAATGAGGGAGGGGGTCAGGTCACGTGACCAAGGGGGTGTTAGAGGTTTGATTTTCTATTTTATGAGAGCCAAACGGGAGACACAGTTGATACCTTTAGTTTTCTCTGTGCAGGGTTGGGCAGAGATGTAGGTACAGAGTGTGGGATGCCACAATTTCCCCTGAGACGCTGTCACGGCTCGGTCACAGTATGCCTCAGTGTCTCTGAGTCTGACACATCTCGAGAGAGTAGGCAAGGAAGGAAAGCTAGAGAAAACCATAGGAAACATAGTCAATTCCAATTCAATTTGACATGAGTTTATTCTGTAATCACAAAAAATATAAAAGTACATACAATTATATTTGTTTCAATTGAATCACAGAAGAGGTTGGTCTTATAATGAAATCACAGTACTAAGTTTGCATTCTGTTTACATCACCTCCATTTCAATCATAAGGTATATGTTGATTTATGAAAAAATCAGACATGATGATTTTACTTGGGGAAGGGGGGGGGGGTGATGAGAAGTGATATGATTCAGTAGCTCAGTGATTCATGGTGCATGAATGCAGTACCAGTGAATAATTGTAATGGTTCTTACCTATAGAGGGTTGATCTTTTAAAGGGTCCACAGGATGCATCATTAGCGAGCTAGTCAACATTGCTATGATGTTGCATAATGCCCACAAACGAATAGAAAGCAATGAGGTATCATACAGTCTTTAAATGTTTGAGATTTTCTTTTTGTAGACTAATCCTATGTATCTCACTCTTTTCTGTAATAGCCTCCCCAATCTACACCAAGCCTAGAAGTGTGCACATGTTGACCTTAGCACCATCTGAATTATCTCATTTCTGCTCTATCAGCCAAATATAAGCCCCACTTATTGGACAAGATGCACCATATTCTTTCTTAATGCCCCCAGACATAAACACTGTACGACCTATAGAGAGGCACCATCTCCATCAGCCAAGTCTAAAGGGGGCAATTTGGAGAGATCGACATTTCTACCAAGAAGATTAACTTTTTTAGGATCACATAGTGCTTCAGAGCACTGAGCCTGTTCATTGCAATGATGCGTAATGCATTTCTGGAGAGTAACTCACTAGTACTGTATTCATGCATTATGCCAACCCATCATGGGGTTGATACACTCCTGGAGGGTCACCATGATGTTTATAGACCTAGGCCAGGGCTGCATTCCTTCATTCATTATGCCATTATCAGGGAATACGATGGTTTGACCTACAGTCAACCTCATACCTTGAGATGTCCAGCTCAATTTTTGTTGTCATTCATGAACGATAGGCTTTTGGGAGGATTCTCAGTCCAGCAAAGGACAAATAAGAGTCAATACCATATATGTGACTCAATCCAGCATAGTGGAACTTATGTCGCTCATCAAACATTATTAGTTATCTATGTCATGTGATAGAACAGTTCATTACCTCTCTATAGAGCCCATGTGTGAGTCCCAATCTCACCCATACATATTTAAAAAATATTTTCAAAGATAAAAACACCCGGAGTGCTAATTCGAGCTAAGCGTGATCAAAGTGGAACGAGCAGGTCGCTACCTGCTCGCGAGCAGTCAGCGAGCATATCACTCATTGGTTACCTTAGCAACCGGTATCTAGAATTGAGGTATCAATCTGAAATTTTTACCAGGCATTCCCGATGGTTATATCTACTACATACTAAAAGATTGGTCTCTTTGGGTAAATATTTTTATTCATACAACATCGTTCAAAAACACGTTCAGTTTCCTGGAAAAATGACAGAGTTAGTGGTTTAGTGGAATAATTATAGATGCACAATACCTGTTCCTGGTGTAGTTTAGGGACAACTAACAGTTCCAAAACCTATTGAATGTAGTCTGTTAAGTCCTGAAAGTCCTTTCACATTATGTGAGCATTGTACACAGATAGTTTGATAGGGAAAATCCAAGTGCAGTGAGCGGGGTTCTCCATGTTCATGTCACATTATTTCTCCAGGTCAAAATATATATCCATGGTCGCTGCTGATTGTGTATCATCATTACACCCTAAACCAGTAGCAGATTATGATTATATTAACAACACAACATCATAATAGAATATGTGATATCCAAGTTCATGGTATACCTCGTTATGGTACGTAAAGAGGGAGTTCTAGTCAGAATCACTTGCAATCCACACCTCGTCATCAGAGTCTTCTGCAGATGAAGGGCTCCTTGTTCTTTTCCGAGAAACAGCACCTTATGGTCAACCCCTCCCTCTAGGCTGCTGTTGTCCTGGCTAGTCTATAAAGGCGAGAACTCTTTGAGTATCATCCAGGTCCAAAGATTTGCCCGTTTTCCTGAAGCCTCCCGCACGTATTTTACGTGTAACCACACCATTGGCCACATACCACTTAAGCACACGTTTTAGTTTGCCCTTACTGATGCTGAAAAAGAAAAATGAAAATTTTAAGCATTGTTTTCATTGTAGATCTAAAGATTATTCATGCATACTTCATGTCATGTTTAAAGTGCAGATAGCAACAATGGGTTGATACATATATAGCCTATAAGATACCGGTATGTTACTATAGCCTACAATATACTGATATGTTCCTATACCCTACAACAGACCGTATTGTTGCTATAGCCTACAACATACTGATATGTTGCTATAGCCTAGAAAACACAGGCATGTTGCTGTAGGCTAGAATATATGGGTATGTTCCTATAGCCTAAAAGATACCGGTAGGTTGCTGTAGCCTAGACACACCCTCTGGTTTGACACAAATAAAACTGGGTCGTAACCTGTCAGTTGGACCTACTTCTGGCCAATCACAGCTCCTTGACCTAGATATCATTGGAGCAGACACGGGTGGTAGAAGTATGGCTTAGTTCTACGGGGCAGCCAACAATGAATGGGATGGTCAATGTTACATCCTTGGTACTCATGTTGCATGAAGGTTGGCATGATGCTTGAATGCAGCCCTGCCAAGTAACACTCCAGTGCTGCATTCAAGCATCACCCTTGGTAATCATGATGCATGTAGGATTGGCATGATACTTGAATGCAGCCCTGTTAAAGTAACACACAAGGGCTGTATTGAAGCATCAACCTTGGTGATCATGATGCATGTTGGGTGGGTATGATGCTTGAATGCAGCCCTGCTTCATTCATGCATCATGCCCCCCCCCCCCCCCCCCAAAAAAAAAAAGAAAAAAAAAGAAGAGATTTTCCTGAAAATGGCCAAATTGGCGAGAAAAAAGTTCAAAATTGAAAAAAAGCAAATTTTCCCGAAAATGTCAAAATTGGTGAGAACAAGCGTTAGATTTCAGAAAAAAAAGCTTTTGGTACCCAGTACAATGGAGTTGTACTTGACTGTGGGTTGATACATATATAGCCTATAAGATACCGGTATGTTACTATAGCCTACAATATACTGATATGTTTCTATACCCTACAACAGACAACTGTTGACCAGAAATAAGGATAGTAAGTGCAAAAGTATACATTATGAACAGAGTATAAAACAGAAATATTAGTTGACATTTTAAAAAGCCTAGTCACAATGAATGCACATAATTATAATTTTTGGGATCTATGTAGGTCTGAATTGTAAATTAAAAACAGATATGTTTCCAGACCAATGCAAAAGTGCACTAGTTAGTAATAGATATATTGGTATTGATTTAATTCATTCACAAACTTAAAACTAATGAGGGGTAACTAAAGGGTGCATCGAACAGAACACCATGTGGTTTTTGCCACTCACCTAAAATTGGCACATCTTGTGCTCTCTTCATCCTGAAGTTGTTGTACCGGATCTGGAACAACCAGAGGGAGATCTTCCTCATCTGATGATTCTGCAACATCCTCTCCATCATTCTCCTCAGTATCAGACTCACTATCCTGATCAGAATCCTCAGAATCATCAAAATTCTCGGGGAATAGGAAATAATCGTTCACAAGCTGACGCCATACTCCCTGCTCGGCAACAGCGGTTGTTAAGTTGGCCTTAGTTATGGCGTTAAGGGCATTGGCCACTGTGTCCAACTCAGCCATTTCATGTCCTGAATGTTTGCGTATTCAAAATACACTGTTTGGGTTAATAATTGATAATAATTCTGTGTTTAAACATGAAAATACACCCGTTACCAAAATTGTCTCTTGCCGCCGACTCGTGGTAAACAACTCAAACCGGAAGAGGACGCTGGGCGCTCGGCCAATCAGCGGGTCGCATTTGTGTCACGTGATGTGTTGGCAAGGGATTGTTTGGTCTGATGCGATCCAAAGGCATTTGAAAAACACCCTGTGATTGGCTGACTGACAACTTACGATTGTAAGAGAGCCTGCCATTGGGTAGACGAGTTCGCGCCACACAAAAGCATGCCAAACATGGGCATGGGGCCCAGGACGGGGGGTTCTGACAGAGCAACAAAATAGACGGAAAATGCATCGTGTATACCGTCTCGACAGCCTTTGTTCTTGACAAAACATCCATGTAGGGGTTCTTAAAATGTGAAATTAACACTGTTAGGAATTTCATATGGATTTAAAACTCAGGGAATGGCATGATAACGGTATAAATCAAACAAATCCATTGAAAACCTTATTTCAGTGAAATACATGTTTTACCCTTCAGACCCCATTTTCACGGCTCGCGCTAGTGCGACATAGGGTCTATTATGCTGGATTGAGTCACATATGAATAACTACATAATTGAGGTGGACATCTCAAAATACATGGTTGACTCTAGGTCAAGTCACCCTAGCACATTAAAGCACAAAGTGGCCCTTAACGGATTAAGTCCATCAGAGATCCAAATTAATGGTCGAGTGGGGACGCGTTTAAGGCTCGTTCTGGGTAGGGAGTCACTCAATGTAAAGCCAAAGGTTAGATGGGAAAGGTTCAAGTAGTCGCTTCGTAACAGGTCCTGGGGCCTAGTTCATAGAATTTGAGGATAATATGGGAATATTGAGGACTATCTCTCGGAGTGAAAATGACATCGTAATCCACAAAAACATTTTCCTCTGAAGCTGATGTTGGGATTGTTATTTCTTTGGATTGTCCACCAACCATGTGTATGCAGGGTATAATCGACTTGGATCAAAGACTAGTCAATTTCTCTAAGAACAATTTTTTTTAAAGAACAATTGAACTTTATTAACCAAATAAATGTCCTCGTTTTACATGTGTACTGATGTTGCTTTGTCGGTAATACTTCACACACATTTTATTTTGTACCATATGATATTAGAAAACAAGTGTAAAAACATAGTAAAAAACAATGATTCTATCACAGATCAGCTTCAGAAGTAAAATATCATTGATTAGACAAATACGGGTTATAAAGTGTAGGTGATACATCTACAGAGTAGATTATGCTTGTATGCTTACATTGACTTGAATAAGACACAGATTTTTCTCTATTACAGGAACTTTTACAGAGATATGAGGTTACAGTATTCCCGTTACTGGTTACAGGACAAGACATGATCATCAAGTTTAACTTTGTGTCAATATATGCAAGGGTATTAGACTGAGATAAATAAAGTATCTTAAGGTGGGTCGATCCCATTGAATCAAAGTCATCAGAATTTCCCTTTTTTTTCCTCTGAGTACCCCAAATCATTTGAAAACAGAAAATGAAAAGAAATGTAGGGGTTGCCACGCAACTTTTTAAGATATGGAATTTTGGAAAATAAAGATTAATTAATTTTACACTAAAAAATCAGAAATAATGTCAAAATTTTTCTGATTTTATTTTCTATCAACCAATAAATGTAGAGTTTTGAAGCTTTACACGATTAACACATGGGCATTTACCTTTATTCGAAAAAAATAGTTCCAGAAATTTATCAACCTGCATTTTGTGAAAAAAATGTCATCTTTCGGCGAAGAGTTGGAAAATTCTTTCATTATTTCCTTACCTTATCAAAGAAAAATAGTAGTAAAAGTCATCAGATTTTTCTCAAACTACCCCAAGAGATTGCTTGGATCATTTGCTGCTGAATAAGAGTAATTTTGATATGGGGTGCTGTGCATTATATGAGGGTTTTGGCCCTTTAAAAAAAATGCAAAAATGGACTAAATCAAATCTTTGAGAAGGTGTAGAGAAGGTGTTGACGCCGGGGGCGCCGGGTTGGATATGAAGATTTGATGAAGAAGGCGGAAGTGACGCCCAGGTGGAGTTACAGGTAAATGTGTACAGGTATGATATTGTGAATGTGGTGGCTTTCACCAGGGGGCACCAATGATCCCAAGTGACGCCATACCGCGCAACTCGGTCACCATTCTGCAATGGACTCGACCCCCTTAATACATATTTATGGTGTTTGTTGATATCGTGGCACTTAAAGATTCTAATTTGTCCATCGATATGATGTCCTTCTGCATATTTGAATTTTCTGCATATTTCTCTTTGTTTTAATAAACTGCCATGACCAGCAATTATGCATCCATTTGGCAACCAGAGAAATAGTTAGAGAGACAGAGAGATAGTTAGAGAGACAGAGAGAGACAAAGAGGCAAAGAGGGAGAGAGAAAGTAACAGTAAAGTATGTATGTGTAGGTAAACAAAGGGAGAGTAGGACAAAAAGAATAAGAAATTAATCAAACTGCCACTTAGACAAAAACACAACTGACAGTATTGACAGAAAGGTAAGAAAAGCACCCATTGTAGACCTAAAAACAGCAGAAACAAAACATCAGACACACACAGAAAGGGGCAGACAGGAGACGATTGGCACCAGTCAGCTTACTGTGGTTTTTACAGCAAGGCACAAAGACATGTAGGTAAGGGGGCCAACTGGATCAAGGACTGTCTGTATCTAGAAAAGGACCCACTGTAGACTAAAAGCAGCAAGAGATGTGCATATAAACTAGTTGTTACCCGTACTATAATGTTAAACGCATGGTCAACACAACTTTACTCTTTTTTTGTTGAATTGGCAGAAGTCATATAGTACACACTAACACATACAAGGCATAATACAGCTGTTTTCTTAGATGGGTTAATCAATGGTTGAAACTAGGATGAGAATATGGTAGTGAATTTATCAAGTTTTGGCTGTAATCTTTATTTTTTTCTCAGTGGAACAATTGACCAGGTGATTACCACTAGTTTCATCGCTACATGGTACTCTATTCCCCTGGTCTCATGTATCAAGATGGCGTTGTCCCTATAGTAGTAAGGCCAAAAGGAAAAGAATATTTGTTTCAGGTCACCCGACTGTGCCTATATATCTAATCAGGGCCGACTCTACTTTTTTCTATGCAATTTTGAAAAATTCTCTTTATTTTTACCCATTTTTGATCAATTTTATGGGATCCGGAGCGGCTGGCTAGTACTTAAATTAAGATAAAAGAAAATTAGCTCTTAAATTGTGACTTCCCAGTCAGTTTTAGAACCTGAGAAGGATGACGTCATTAAACTCTTCACTAGTTTCCAGCCACAGTGTTCATATTCACAGAATAACTTTGATATAAATACCTTGCTCCAACGCATCAAATTGCAGTGGTGACATTTTGAACAAACAAAGCATTTTTATCATCTTTTCACATGAAATCTAAACAATACCCAGAGAAATGCAGACAGCCTGCCCTAAGAAGTGTTACTGTGTGCGAGTTATATTTCCTGTAAAATAACAATGTCCAAAATAGGACCATGGCGTCGGACACTTGCCTCCGTGTGCTGATTTTGAGAGATGTCAGATTTGCCACCCTTGAAAATAGATGTTTACTCTTTACAGACAGCAGAGTGCTTTAATTTGATATGCCCCTTCATCACTATGTTGTTGCATCCCTGGTAAGTGGTTTGTCAATGCTGCAATTATGTCTATCTTACAGGATTATAGTGTACGAAGGTTCTCTGACAGTGGATAAATTAGAGAGACAAGGCTTTTCATTATCCTTTCACACATCATGCCGACTTTATGTGTTTAGGGTTGATACACTCCTGGTAGGTCGGCACGAGGCATAAATGCTGCCTGCTAGTGATTAGACTAACAGATCTGTTGTAGCCTGGGGCCTGTAGTAGGCTTTAGTTGTAGGTACTGTAATTATATTATATTTCGCTCAGTACATCTTTCCGCGAACGTTCAAGGGGAAATCAAAATCCACAAATTTATGTACTGCGTAATTGATTATACAGTTTTAAATCAAATGGCCAAATTTCTGAAACCTGCAAATTTTTATACATGCGGTATTGTAATTTACATCTATGTGTAAGGTATGCTGTACCCCAATGCCTGGTATGTAGTCTGTGGTTCAACAACTTTTGTTGTAGATAGGTTGTAGACCCAGTGCCTTGGCCTTGAATTCCTGGGAGTCTGGGGTGCTGGCAGATTTCATAACCACCACAACACAGAAATGCATTACCTTATGTCCAGGTAAACACCAACAATGAGAACAACCACCTCTCAACTACTGCTAGTGTTATGGTGGACAACTACGATTGACATTGATCATTTATATCTGTTTTTCACAAGATCAAGATATATAATTTGTATGGATCTAGAAGAAGAAGATTATTGTGCTCAAGTATGATAGCCTAAAAATAGGATAGATCTTTCTTCTTTGTTAACAGCAATTTCTTCTCTCCAAACAATTTTGTGCTGAAAGCAAGGTTCAAGCTAGGGTAACCGACCCTACCTGAGTCTTTTTAACCAATTCCGAAAAGATATATTAATAATTATTAATTCTAAACTATTGTGGAGCTTTTCTTAGAGTTGATTCAATGGTCCATGAGTCAAGGTCTTGACCAAGATGAATACAACCTTCTGTAGGTATAATATAGAAGTCAAAAGTTCTGCACTTCAGTGTACAGACAAGTTGTAGACCTTGGGTTGGGCCTCTAGTCCCTGGGAATGTAGATAGCTGATAAGGCCAAAAAAAAAATAGTCGTATTCAGGTAACATGCCCCCCGAAAAATAGGGTAGGAATGTCGATTTTTTAAAATTTAGTTTACCAAATTGTTTTTTTAGGATTTTGAAACAAATTTCCTCCCATTTTCGTATAATTTTTTGGAAAAAAAATGTTTCAAGAAAAAATGTATTTTTTTGAAGAAAAAAACACAAAAATGCGTTCCAAAAAAAAAGAAAAAAGAAATAGGGTCGCTAGGGATACCTGACAACAACTTTTCTTTTTGGCCTAACCATGACAACACACCCTGGTGTCTTGTCACAGGTACACACAGACAATAATAATCACTACTCACCTCTGCTACTGTCTCCTGGGTGCCTGGATTGGGATGCTTTACCTGTGTAGTGATTCCAAACTTGTGGTAGGCTAGGACTAGGGACTGCCTGGGAACTGTCCAAGTATCTAACTACTAGGGAACTGTAATGACCCCCTACCATGGAACGCCACAGGTGGATGTACACTTGAAAACAGCCTTCTTTATTCAGGTTGTAGGTGACTCGAAGCACGAGCATGGCCAGGCACATAAAGCACACTTCAATAGACATGGCAGATGTCAGTGCTTCAAACCAATCACCATGTATGATAGTAAAGTCAAGAACTTTTGCCAAACAATGGTTCAAGTTGACTCATTTAAAAGAGTCATATATTCTGGGTTTTCAATTTAAAACCACCATATCACGCAGAGTTGAAAAAATGTATCCCTTCCATTTGATGCAATTACTCAACAGAAAAGAACAGGAGTCAACTGTGTCTCCAACTTGGCTCTGGTAAAAGTGGAGTATCAAACCAATAATTACCCTGCAAATATATCAAGAGTCAACAAGACACTGATAGTAAGGAGTATGCTCAAGTTGACCCTTCAGATAAACACAGACATTAGAGGTTTGACTTTCTATTTAAGCAAAGGCAAACGGGAGCCACGGTTCATACCTTTACTTTTCACTGTGCAGAGTGGGGCGGAGATGTAGGTAGAGAGTGTGGGATGCCAAACCTGTCCCCTGAGACGCTGTCACGGCTCGGTCACAGTATGCCTGAGTGTCTCTGAGTCTGACACATCTCGAGAGAGTAGGCAAGGAAGGAAAGCTAGAGAAAACCATAGGAAACATAGTAGCTCAGTGATTCATGGTGCATGAATGCAGTACCAGTGAATAATTGTAATGGTTCTTACCCATAGAGGATTGATCTTTTAAAGGGTCCACAGGATGCATCATTAGCGAGCTAGTCAACATTGCTATGATGTTGCATAATACCCACAAACAAATAAAAAGCAATGAGGTATCATACAGTCTTTAAATGTTTGAGATTTTCTTTTTGTAGACTAATCCTATGTATCTCATCTCTTTTCTGTAGTAACCTCCCCAATCTACACCAAGCCTAGAAGTGTGCACATGTTGACCTTTGCACCATCTGAATTATCTCATTTCTGCTCAATCAGCCAAATATAGGTCCCACTTATTGGACAAGATGCACCATATTCTTTCTTAATGCCCCCAGACATAAACACTGTACGACCTATAGAGAGGCACCATCTCCATCAGACCAGTCTAAAGGGGGCAATTTGGAGAGATCGACATTTCTACCCAGAAGATTAACTTTTTTAGGATCACATAGTGCTTCAGAACACTGAGCCTGTTCATTGCAATGATGCGTAATGCATTTCTGGAGAGTAACTCACTAGTACTGTATTCATGCATTATGCCAACCCATCATGGGGTTGATACACTCCTGGAGGGTCACCATGATGTTTATAGACCTAGGCCAGGGCTGCATTCCTTCATTCATTATGCCATTATCAGGGAATACGATGGCTTGACCTACAGTCAACCTCATACCTTGAGATGTCCAGCTCAATTTTTGTTGTCATTCATGAACGATAGGCATTTGGGAGGATTCTCAGTCCAGCAAAGGACAAATAAGAGTCAATACCATATATGAATAACTACATAATTGAGGTGGACATCTCAAAATACATGGTTGACTCTAGGTCAAGTCACCCTAGCACATTAAAGCACAAAGCGGCCCTTAACGGATTAAGTCCATCAGAGATCCAAATTAATGGTCGAGTGGGGACCCTTTTACGGCTTGTTCTGGGTCAGGAGTCACTCGATGTAAAGCCAAAGGTTAGATGGGAAAGGTTCAAGTAGTCACTTCGTAACAGGTCCTGGGCCTAGTTCATAGAATTTGAGGATAATATGGGAATATTGAGGACTATCTCTCGGAGTAAAAATGACATCGTAATCCACAAAAACATTTTCCCCTGAAGCTGATGTTGGGATTGTTATTTCTTTGGATTGTCCACCAACCATATACATGTATGCAGGGTATAATCGACTTGGATCAAAGACCAGTCAATTTCCCTAAGAACAATTTTTTTTAAAGAACAATTGAACTTTATTAACCAAATAAATGTCCTCGTTTTACATGTGTACTGATGTTGCTTTGTCCGTTATACTTTACACACATTTTATTTTGTACCATATGATATTAGAAAACAAGTGTACAAACATAGTAAAAATCAATGATCACAGATAAGCTTCAGAAGTAAAATATCATTGATTAGACACATAAGGGTTATAATGTTTAGGTGATACATCTACAGAGTAGATTATGCTTGTATGCTTACATTGACACAACAATAATAAGACACAGATTTTTCTCTATTACAGGAACTTTTACAGAGATATGAGGTTACAGTATTCCGGTTACTGGTTACAGGACAAGACATGATCATCAATTTAACTTTGTGTCAATATATGCAAGGGTATTAGACTGAGATAAATAAAGTATCTTAAGGTGGGTCGATCCCATTGAATCAAAGTCATCAGAATCTCCCTTTTTTTTTCCTCTGAGTACCCCAAATCATTTGAAAACAGAAAATGAAAAGAAATGTAGGGGTTGCCACGCAACTTTTTAAGATATGGAATTTTGGAAAATAAAGATTAATTAATTTTACACTAAAAAATCAGAAATAATGTCAAAATTTTTCTGATTTTATTTTCTATCAACCAATAACCGTAGAGTTTTGAAGCTTTACACGATTAACACATGGGCATTTAACTTTATTCTAAAAATAGTTCCAGAAATTTATCAACCTGCATTTTGTGAAAAAATGTCATCTTTTGGCGAAGAGTTGGAAAATTCTTTCATTATTCCCTTACCTTATCAAAGAAAAATAGTAGTAAAAGTCATCAGATTTTTCTTAAACTACCCCAAGAGATTGCATTAATCATTTGCTGCTGAATAAGAGTAATTTTGATTTGGGGTGCCGTGCATTATATGAGGGTTTTGGCCCTTTAAAAAAAATTCCAAAAATGGACTTAATCAAATCTTTGAGAAGGTGTAGAGAAGGTGTTGACGCCGGGGGCGCCGGGTTGGATATGAAGTTTTGATGAAGAAGGCGGAAGTGACGCCCAGGTGGGGTTACAGGTAAATGTGTACAGGTATGATCAGGTCTAAGCAATGACCAGGAAATGACCCTGCGAAGACTTATGAAGCCGGGGCCATTTCTCTCCATGCCTCCCTCCACATTACCCCCCACCCCTCCCACCTCCCAAGGTGTGAATGCTCAAGGCAGGTTCATTTTTGGGGCTGCCTTACCCCTCTGCTTGTTATGTAACCCCATTGACTACATCTCCCTCTAGGCCTTCCTGGTGTGTTAGTAAAGAATACACATATAAATATAATTTAACATTCAGTTTTCTCAGCTGTTATACTTCTGGTACCAAAGTTATCCCGGATTTTACTAGATTATATTGTGGTTCTACTAATGGGGTGCTTTTTGTCTGTCACAAATTTGGCACACCAGTCACATTTGCATTCTTCTGGAAATAGAGAGCTATTCTCTCCCATGTCTGGTGCAAGTATTTAGTATACTACTTAGAAAATCATTGGGAGATATTTTGAAATACTAAATTGCTAATACATATAGTTCTCCTTCTATTTATGATGATTTCACAATTGAATAGTGAAGGCAAATATCTGAAAAATCCATTACAAAAAGGCACTTACTATGATTTAAGAGCAGGGTCATTTTCCACAATGGCTTCATGAACCAGGGTGAAAAATGACTACAGGTTCAAAAGTCGCTGGCATGGTCATTTTAAGGAGTTGCCAGCACCTGATGATATTGTGAATGTGGTGGCTTTCACCAGGGGGCACCAATGATCCCAAGCAACTCGGTCACCATTCTGCAATGGCCTCGACCCCCTTAATACATATTTATGGTGTTTGTTGATATCGTCTCTGTCAGCATTTTTTTCATTTCTGTTTTAAGTATAGAAATAGGCTCAAGAGTTATGCATTCCACCTTGAGTGTGTTCAATTGACCCTTCCATTGTAACCCTTTTCGACATAATGGATGAATACACCTCTGACAAGTCTACTTACAAGGGATGCATTCATGCATTAGGCTACACCAACCCATTTTTCAAGTCGCGAGGGATGGCATTATGCATTAATGCATTTTTGTTGTGTAACTTCATTAGGAATATTCTTATATCATGATGACAATTAAAGGGCACTTAAGGATTCTAATTTGTCCATCGATACAGTGTTCTTCTGCATATTTGCAGAAAGATATTCAGAGAGACAGAGAGATAGAGAGAGATAGAGAGAAAAATAGAGAGAAAGACAGAGAGCTAGAGGCAAAGAGACGAAGAAGGAGAGAGAAAGTGGCAAAAACAGTAAGGTATGTATGTGTAGGAAAACAAAGGGAGAGTAGGACAAAAACTATAAAAAATTAATCAAATTGCCACTTAGACAAAAACACAACTGACAGTATTGACAGAAAGGTAAGAAAAGCACCCATTGTAGACCTAAAAACTGCAGAAACAAAACATCAGACACACACAGAAAGGGGGCAGACAGGAGAAGTTTGGCACCAGTCAGCTTACTGTGGTTTTTACAGCAAGGCACAAAGACATGTAGGTAAGGGGGCCAACTGGATCAAAGACTGTCTGTGCCTAGGAAAGTGCCCACTATAGAACAATGCAGCAAGAAAGTGCATGTATAGTAGTTGTTACCCACACTCTAATGTTAAAATGCACTGTTAACAAAACTTTACCCTTTTTTGAAGCATGGGCTTGAGCGAGTAATCATGTAGTAAACAATACTGCATACAAGGAACAAAAACAGCTGTTTCTATCAGATTGATTTATCAATGGTTGGAATTAGGATGATGTATGGTGGTAAACTTATCAAGGTTTAGCTGCAATCTTTACTCTGTGGGACAATGGACCAGGTGATTACAACTAGTTTCATCGCTACATGGTACTCTATTCCCCTGGTCTCATGTATCAAGATGGCGTTGTCCCTATAGTACCCAGTGGGCACAAAATTCTGTCCAACGTTGAATCCACGTTGATCCAACATTGAATCAAAATTGACAACCATTTATCAATGTTGATTCAATGTTCTGTGCCCACTGGGTAGAAAGGCCAAATGGAAAAGCATATTTGTTTCAGGTCACCTGACCGTGCCTATATATCTAATCAGGGCTGACTCTACTTTTTTCTATGCAATTTAAAAAAAATTCTCTCTATTTTTACCCATTTTTGATCAATTTTAGGGGATGCAGAGAGGCTGGCAAGCACTTAAATTAAGGTGGATCGCTACCCTTTGATTTCTTCAAATCATGACAATTTTATACATTGATTTTTGCCATTTGATCCATCATGCCATGCCATATTTATTTCAATTAGTCCTTTTCTGGCATTATTTTTCATTTTCAAAGGTCCAAAACCCTAAGAATTTGTCTGGGATCCCCTATCAAAATTAGCTTTTATATGTTAGCAAATGATCTGAACTATTTTCTGAGAGAGTTTAAAAAAAATCTGTTAATACTGAATACTAATTTTAGCCACTAAGGCTACAAATTAAAATACATAAATTTTTCAAAAATCTATATTTCAAAAAGTAGTTTGGGACCCACTATTTTTCTTTGCATATTCCGATTTTATATAATTTAAACTGCCTGTAAAAAGAAATTGGCGAGATTCTGTTAACTTTTAGTGACTTTGACCCAAGGGTAGCGACCCACCTTAAGATAAAAAAAAATTAGCTCTCATATTGTGACTTACCAGTCAGTTTTAGAACCTGAGAAGGATGACGTCATTAAACTCTTCACTAGTTTCCAGCCACAGTGTTCATATTCACAGAATAACTTTGATATAAATACCTTGCTCCTAATGCATCAAACTGCAGTGGTGAGGTTTTGAACAAACAAAGCATTTTTATTATCCTTTCACATGAAATCTAAACCGTACCCAGAGAAATGCAGACAGCCTGCCCTAAGAAGTGTTACTGTGTGCGGGTCATATTTCCTGTAAAATAACAATGTCCAAAATAGGACCATGGCGTCGGACACTTGCCTCCGTTTGCTGATTTTGAGAGATGTCAGATTTGCCACCCTTGAAAATAAATGTTTACTCTTTACAGGCAGCAGAGTGCTTTAATTTGATATGCCCCTTCATCATTATGTTGTTGCATCCCTGGTAAGTGGTTTGTCAGTGCTGCAATTATGTCTATCTTACAGGATTATAGTGTACGAAGGTTCTTTGACAGTGGATAAATTGGAGAGACAAGGCTTTTCATTATCCTTTCACACATCATGCCGAATCTATGTGTATAGAGTTGATATACTCCTGGTAGGTCGGCATGAGGCACAAATGCTGCCTGCTATTGATTAGACTAACAGATCTGTTGTAGCCTGGTGCCTGTAGTAGGCTTTAGTTGTAGGTACTGTGATCATATTATATTTCGCTCAGTACATATTTCCGCGAATTTCAGGGGAAATCAAAATCCACAAATTTATCTACTGCGTAGTTAAACGGTATTAAATCAAATGGCCAAATTTCTTAAATCCACAAATGCTTATAATGCGGAATTGTATATTTTGCCAAGTTTATACCCACAAAAACATCTATGTGTATGGTATGCTGTATCCCGATACCTTGCCTGTAGTCCCTGGTTCAACAACTTTGGTTGTAGATATAGGTTGTAGACTTAGTACCTGGCCTGTAGACCTTGGGACTCTGGGATGTTGGCAGGGGTCATAACCACCACAACACAGTAAGGGGTTACCTTACCTTCCGGTACACACTCTACTGCTGCTACTGCTAAGGCACACACGAAGGATGGCTATGCTTCACTCTGATAATCTACATCTGCTTCAACAGATCAAGACGTTATTTCTTATAGATCAAAAAAGAACAAGATTTTTGTGCTCAAGTACCAAGGTCTAACAAAAGGATAGACCTTTTTTCTTTTCTCCAAACATGCTTGGGTCAAAAGCAACGTCTCAACTAGGTTAACCGACCCTACACAAAGCTGACCTGATATTATTTATCCAATTTTGGAGAGACATACTACCATTTATTACAAACCTTTATGGAGCATTTCTTTCAATGGTTCATGAGTCAATGTCTAGGGTAGGTTGACCAAGATGAATACAACCTTCTCTAGGTACAATATTAGAAGTCATAGGTTCTGCACTTTTTTTATGGAATATAGCAGTCCCATTGCCTTAACCAATGAGGTCCGTATTTAATGACCCCCATGAAATAACCCATGTCCGTATTTCACGACCCTATGACGTCATCGATGACGTCATCAAAGGCGCTTTGTTTACATTTATACAGTGTAAAAAAGAGCTATTTTAGGCTGCCCTTACCATAATTTTTGTAATTTAGGCTGCCCTTACCATAATTTCTGTATTTTGAATGGAAAAAGATAAAAAATAAATACAAAGGCACACTCGTTTAAGTCTGTTGAAGGGTTATTTCACTTGGTGAAGGTGGGGACGCATTTCACTTGGCCTACGGCCTCGTAAAATATGGCCCCATCTTTATCTCGCGAAATAACCCTGTCAACAGAGCAAAACTCGTGAACCTTTGTCTATTTATTGTACAGACAAGTTGTAAAGCTTGGGTTTGGCCTCAGGTCCCTGGGAATGTAGATAGCAGATAACCATGACAACACACACAGGTGTCATGTTACATGGGGGTACACACTGACTATAATAACCACTACTCACCTCTACCACCGTCTCCTGGGCCCCTGGATTGGCCTGCTGTTACATGTATAGTTAGTTGTTTAAATGAGTGGGGATAATCTCTCACCTGTATAGCAACATGTTAGAGGGGGTGGTCATTATATCTCACTTGACAAGACAGGTTTTCGAGTGGTCATTATATCATTTCATTGATGGGCTTGTTTGTTTGTTTGTTTGTAATTCATTTATTTAATCTGCACATACAGTAGGGCCAGGCCCTGTTTGTGTAATGCAGCTCATGTGCATGATTATCAGCGATGTTGTTCATGATAAAAATATATTCAATTTCCTTAAGGGATTAATTAGAGTCTTTATATGACGATAATAAAATGAAAATACTTAGCTATCCAGATCCAAGATGTATATGGATCTAGGATATTCTTTCATTACCTTGTAACATATTAAACCTATATATCAGGTTATAAATAGAAGGTGATACGATAAGTCAAGTCTTGCGTGAGCAAGCATTGGCATTATACTTATCTCCTTCAGGAAATTGATAGGTCAAAGACCACGATATAAGATATATTAAATATGCATCTGCTAGTAACAATGGTAATTGCATAATATACGGCTGAATGCATGACAAGCAAGTACTTTTCTGTGCTATATCTAAGCCAACAGAAGGGTTGCAGTGCATTGAAAATCTCTGCTACCCATAAGGGATCATACAGTCCCTTGATTTGATGGGTCAATGTTAAAATCAGTACTAACAGAGAAGGTCTCCTAAATTCTGTGCTTCCCACATTCTCATATGATGTAAAAAATAAGGTATCAATTCCTATTACTGTATCTGACGTAATATGCACCATCCCTCCAGAACGCCCCCCCTCCTCCCTTTTTTTGATTTTTTACCAGAGATCTTAACTGTTTTCCTCTGGCTTTGTTACACCTGTGTGTGATATGAAGCTTCTGACATGTGCAGGCGTTAAGGCCAAGCCAAGTGTGAAGTCCCAGGTATGTAGAGGCCACTGAGGTGTGCTAATAGTCTTTATTTGACAGGCATGGGGGCGCTTATTAGAATGAATATTTTTGGTAGGTTTTTCTACTCAAAATGTTTTTAAGTGCCCGGGGCGCTTATTAAGTCGAATACTGTATATATGTAAAGAGATGAAAGAAATAAGCAGACATACATATGTGAAATGAGACCAGATCCTGGGATAAGTATGCACTAATCTTGCTCTCAAAAGGCTCTAGTGAAAATGTCAATGAGACCAATCAGTCTGAGGAAGCAATTGACATTTGTAAGGCAGCTAGGATGTCTGACATTTAGTATGGAGTCCACTGTCCTATGCAATAAAGGAGAGTTACGTGGAGGTCAAGTGGCCGGGTGTGGCTAAACATTTTACGACGGATGTTGCTAAAAGATGACATTTGTCACTATGATGCACCAATGCAGCCCCGGCAAGTAACTCGCCGATGCTGCATTGGTGCATGATGCCAACCTGTCAGGAGTGTTTCAATCCCATAGGCTCGGCATGATGCACCAATGCAGCCCTGGCGAGTTACTCGCCAGAGCTGCATTCATGTGTCATGAAGACCCATGCCGTCCTAAAAGGTTTAATGGCTGTTTTGTGCTTTAATGCATGATGGAGGTTTGTTTAGTCATGATTCATGACTGAAGCCTAGCAAGTCTACTTGCCAGGGTTGCATCTAGGTTTATATGATCCCTGACTGTATCAACCCTGTAGGCTCAGCAGGATGCTTGAATGTAAGGTAGCAGGCACGTATCACTCGGGGTAGCCTGAGCGTGCGTGGAGAGTGCATTGTCCCGCAAAGGTTAGTTCAAGTACCGTAGCAGAGCAGTGGAGAAGCAGCTAGCCCTGTGGTGTAGCGGTAGCATTCTCA
Source organism: Harmothoe impar (assembly GCA_947462335.1). NCBI lineage: Eukaryota > Metazoa > Annelida > Polychaeta > Phyllodocida > Polynoidae > Harmothoe > Harmothoe impar. The sequence continues at coordinate 62,575,937 of OX381718.1, read as the reverse complement.
ACTTGAGAGCGGAGGGGCCGGGGCTCGATTCCCCGTGGGGCTGACCTGTTTTCCGCTGCCTGTTACACTGGTGCCGTGACCAGGATGATCCGAACCTGGGGTTAGGTACTTGAGCGATTACAGCTTCTGCTAGGTCAACTGGTTGGCACCACTGGTCGAACCTAGCAAAATTCTGAAGGGGAGTAATGTAGCGGGCACGTATCGCTAGGGGTAGCCTGAGCGTGCGTGGAGAGCGCATTGCCCCTGTATAGCGATAGTTTATACATGTCAATACAATGTTAATGTAATCAGTTACCTGAGCATAATGTAAACAGAAGTTTTTGATCTGACTCTAAAAGTTCAGAGAAATTCAATTTGGAGATGTATACCGTGTCCGCAGCTTTAAAGGGTTGGTGGTTTATTTCATGTGGAGAAATGAAGTTATTATGCTTGAGTACTGGAATGGCCGTTCTCCACACCCCCATGGAGAAGCTGATGCCCATTATCCATGGGCTGTTGCTCCATGATGATGTCACTAAAATAGCTATGAAACCAATCTTTAAATGTCAGTTTTAGATATAATTTATCAATAATTACAAGAAATAAACACAGAGATCCACTCTTATCAGTCTGAATTCCTGGTTTCTCCACTTGTGGTACCTTGGATCATATCACACTTAGCTCCCCCTCCTGTGATATGATCCAAGGTACCACCCATGGAGAAAGTTATTTTTCAGACAGATCATCATTGACCACTGTCTATATATTCTCTGGTGGGAGAGGGTCTGCCTGTTGATGAACACAGACCTGCTCAGGTTGTGAACCTGAAAACCAGGACAGGAAATGAGAAGTTTTCACAAATCAATGGAGTTTCTTGTATCTTTTCGCTATACTTGGTATGAGGTGATCACAATGTGTAGATGTTCTCCTCTCTTACCACATCAACCCTCATGGTGAGTGCATCTAGTGACCGGGTGTCATCGCTGACAACCCTCACTGATTGTCTTCTGTTCCTATAATAAAGACCAGGTACACATTTACACAGAGGGAGAGAGAGAGAAAAGGATCCAGGGACAGATAGCTAGACAGAGGAGTATGTGAGTTCTAGACAATATAATAGTCCAGGAACTTTATGGTCAAACTAATTCGGAAGCCAATTTCTCGAACAGAAGATGCCCAGAAGGGTACCCTAAAACCTTGCGTATAAGCCGCGGCTTGTACGCGAATCAGATCGCCAGTGCGGCTTATAGGATCGGCACAGTGTCAGGGTGCGGCTTATACTCGAGTTTTTGCTCCTATAGTACAGTATAAAAGTCACCAGAATCAGATCGCTGGTGCGGCTTATAGGATCAACCCAAAGTCGGGGTGCGGCTTATACGCGAGGTTTTAGGGTACTTAGACACATATCAAATTCAAATGCAAGCATCACTGTCGTGAATACAGCCACCATCTGATCACAGGGCAGTGACTGACACACAGATGGTGGCTGTTGTAGGCTGTGTCTCACCAGATCAGGAGGCTCTTTCAAAACAGACTCGTCAGTCGTCATATTGTGATTTTCGTCAATATTGCAATATTTGCAATTGACAAGGGTATTTGTTCCTGGCAAAATGTAGTATTTACCTTAATTTTCTATAGATTTGTATAGGAATTCTTTTGAAACAATTTTTACTACTGGTCGTCAGACAGGTCTCGTCACGTCACCAGTTCCCTACGATTATGTCAGTTGTTCTGAATGGGCCTCCTGGCCAATGTGCACGTCTTTGACTGGGTGCCATATTTGACAGAGTGCCATATTTGACTGGGTGCCATCTTTGACTGAGTGCCATCTTTGACTGGGTGCCATCTCTGACTGGTTGCCATATTTGACCTCCTGACAAAAAAAAGATATATATAGGACAAGTAAAGGTATAAATGGAGATATAACCACCGCCATTTACTTTATTTTATCCCTTAAATATCAAAGAAAAAATTTCTTTTTTTAAATCTTTCTTTTCTTTGGGTGGCCGGTCAAAGATGGCACCCAATCAAAGATGGTACTCAGTCAAAGATTTTCACATTGGCCTGATCTCATGAGACACAGCCAGTAACGCTCACATATTTCTGTGTTTACTCAATTGCTATAGCAAATGCATGTCACGATTATCCTTAACCTTTTAAGGTAGCATTTCGCTTAAAGATGACATTTGGCGTCATCATGCACCTATGCAGCCCCGGTGAATGGCTCGCCAGTGCTGCAATGGTGCATCATGCTGACCCTTCAGGAGTGTCTCAACTCTGTAAGCTCGGCATGATGCAATGCAACACTGGGAAATTTCTCGCCAGGGTTACATTCCCACATCATGACGACCAAGGGTATGATGCAATTAAGGTATACGTATCATGCCATCCTTAAAGGGGCCTCACCTGGTGGCTACGACTACCACGATGCCTACAGATACAATCAGCACCATACTCACGACCCATATCACGGTCATCCAGCTCATCAAGCTGAAGTGCACTGGAACTGAGGCAATTCAAGATGTGTTAGTGGTTAGAAAATGGTATAAACCTTACTTAAGAGCAATATTTGTCATCATGATGCACTAAGCAGGTGGAAGACTGCCCGGATTTACAATACAGACTGGGAAACCCACCCAGCCTGTTTATACAGGTCGCTCATTCTACTATTCAGGGCTGTTTTGTCTTTTTAGTGCAGCATTCATATAATCATGTTTGCGATTTTTATGTGATATTTGCTAAGAATAAACTCATATAGAGGATGTAGATCAGTACATCACCTTCAAACTTATAGATGCATTCAGTACCTGGTCCACTGCATTTCTGAGTAATTACATGTTTAAATTGATATTTAATCTGGTGAAACAGCCATAAGAGCAGGCATAACAGCTGCCACTGCTTGGAGAAGGTGTGAAAGCCTGAACCCCAGCCTGCTATAGCAGGCTGGTGTGCTGAGAGAGTGTGAGCAACCTGACCTAACACCCTGCCTGTAAAGACTCCAGACCTGGTATACCAGCCTGGGCAGTCTGCATTAAAGCCCAAGTGCCGCTATATATAGGGCTGAGTACCTGTCCCGGCTCCACTCCAACTGCTGCTGGAGGGGTACCGAGATCTGCGCCTTTAACAGAATGCCTGGAAAAACGGGCCAGGCTGTATGACTAGTCTAGTCCTCCACCTGCTAAGGTAGCAAAAGTGAGGAATATATAAACATGTATATTAGAGTTTATTCTAAGGTGAGACATTTACAGATCATGCTTTATATGAAATATCTTGTTCCATCTAATGCAGGGAATTGTCACCAATCAAAATATATTATTCACCTTTAATAGAGATGCAGTTTCCTATAGTTGTGTTCCATTCTCCAGAAACTGTGCAATTTATGGAGCGGGCACCTTCAACCTGATAACTCGGGTCACATGATAGTGTGACCACTTCTCCAAAAAGTCCACTTCCATTAGAAAGTATACCATGTTCTGTTGCATTCAACATTGGACATTGCCGCTCTATGAAACAATCACACTTTTGAAATATACGCACATGAATTGTAATACATTGAGATTCCTGAATTATTATGCCATGATCATATCAAAATAGAAAACTGTTTATTTAGATATAAAAGGGCTTTAATTTGCTAATTTACATATTATGAGATCTATTGACCTGTTCAGCCCATTTATATCTCCATCTGCCCCCAATAAACCATTTTCTATCAAGCCAGTCAAAAATGGCACCCAGTCAAAGATGGCACCTGGTCAGAGACGGCACCCGGTCAAAGACATTTACATTGGCGCAAGTTTGTGAGACACAGCCCTCACCCCCTTGCTAAGACGACCACTCCAATCAGTGCATTTCAGGCTGTGTCTCAAGAATTTGGGCCAATGTTTTTGTCCCTGACCAGCTGCCGTTTCTGACCAGGTGCCATCTCTGACCGGGTGCTGTCTCTGACCGGGTGTCAGAAAAAAGGTGTTTAAAAAAGAATTATGTACTCATATATATAAGGATTTGTAAAAACTTCATGGCGGTTGTTATATGATTATAATTGTAACTATAATTAGCCTCCTGCTGTTGGTATCTTGACCTTATCATGCCAAACCGGACAGAGACGGCACCTGGTCAGAGACGGCACCTGGTCAGAGACGGCACCTGGTCAGAGACGGCACCTGGTCAGAGACGGCACCTGGTCAGAGACGGCACCTGGTCAGAGACGGCACCTGGTCAGAGACATTTACATTGGCCAAAGTTTGTGCAACACAGCCCTCACCCCCTTGCTAAGATGACCACTCCCATCAGTGCATTTTAGCTTACTTTTGCATTTTACAGCCTTTCCAGTCCAAGTCCCATTTGTCTGACAGTGTCTGGTGGCCTCCTGGTCAGGTACATAACCCTCATCACACACCAGGGTCACTGTTGTATTGTAGGTATTGACTCCTTGAGGGATGAATCTGCCATGTTGTAGATTATGCAGTGGAGGACATGTAACAAACAAACCCTGACAATATCCATTTACACGAGTCCATGTACCGTCCCTCTGACAGGTGATCTCAGATGAAGTGCCTTGATATACGTATCCTTCCTCACAGCCATATTGTGCTCTGCAGTTAACTCTTCGACACAACACTGTTTGCACTGTCATATGTTTACTGGAAACACTAGGATATGGGCATCTGACCACTAATAAGGGAGAAGACAATTGTAAGATGCATTAGGACTAAACTGTATCTAAATATTGTGGTCTAGAGGCTCTAGAAGTAGTCACATTTTAAAGTTATTCAGTCACTTTGGATCCATAAGTGAACCCTTCAATCCTTGAGTAAATATTGCTATCTAAAACCCGAATGATACCTCTATTCGAGGGCTAGTTCAGATAATTATTTTAAATCTGACCAACCAAAATCAATTTTCTGATCGTGTTGCTTGAGGTGTCACGGTACAAATAGCCGACAAAATTTCTGGTTCTGACCCTATTTTTCTCCTTCAGACGGGCAAAAGGTTGGGTTCTTTTGAGTGTGCAGTAATGAATGACCCCTTAAATTAAAGCTTAACACATATCTCATTTTTTTATTTGCATCCCACATAAAAAAGTGTGTTCCGATTTTGCGCTAGTTGCCATGGAAACTGACTTACCCAAACTGGAGAAAATTTACAGGTGCCCAGCGACCTTTGACCTTGACATTTGACCCCTCCAATTACCACTCAGGGTTACCATGGCAATAACCAACTTTTTATATTTTTTTTGCCAAGGCCTTTGGGAACAATTTTGGCCGCAGATTATGTTTCTGTGACAAATTTAAGGCCTCCTACCACTGATTATATGCACAGTAGTACCGTTTTTCATTGGCACTATTTACGAGTACAACATTCTGGGGGCGAATTTGTACTGTGACACCTTGAAGCATACATACATACAACTAGTAAAACTATGAAACAGTGATAAGGCTTTAGTAGAAATAGAAGTAAACCTAATACCCACATCGTCCATGTATTGGCCCTGCAACTACCACTACCAGAACACACATGACAGACAGAGTCCACAGCTTTATCTTCATCTGAATGAAGATTGTTTGAGTTCATGTATAATTTGTAGTATTATGTATCTCTGAAAGTTGTTTCACCTTAAGTGACAAACAATTGTGGATCCCTGCAAATGCTTTAGGGAGTGGTCATTTTTTAACAACAGGGGGGGGTTGGTGGATTTGGGGGGGGGACCAAAAAAATTTGGACCCCTTGAAGGGGGGGGACCAAAAAAGTTTGGACCCCTCTTGAGGGGGGGGACCAAAAAATTGCACCCCTTTTTAGCGAAAAAGCCCGCGTGTTACTATAGCTCAAAGGGGTCGGCCGCGCTCAATTTCAACTTGCCTGAGGGGGGGACCAAAAAAATTTCGACCCCTCCCGTGGGGGGGACCGAAAAAATTTCGATCCGCTCGCGCAAAAATCCACCAACCCCCCCCTGTTATTAAAAAATGACCACTCCCTTAAGGGTACATAAAAGCTTGATATGCTTCCCACATACCCTGTAAAAAGACATGTGTGTCATCCATAAAGCATTCGGAGGGGTCCATACAGCATTTACAAAAAATGCTTTGTCATTTTGGGTGAAAGAGCCTCCAGATAAAACATTCTTTGACTGATTGAAGTCTAAGGTCCAAGAAGGCTTGTAATCTTATTTCTTTTAGGTTCGAATGGTGTTCAATGCCAAAGCACAAATATCGTCAAATTGGGAATTTTGTCAAGGACTTTTGAATAATATTATGATGTAACTCAGGTCTTTATGTTGGTTTATAAGAACACACCATTAAGAAACATTGTCCTTCTTAAAATACAACTAGGTATATCTTTGTTTTATAATATAGAAAATGCAGTCCACTCAACATTTCGCATGATATATATATATATATATGGCAATAGTATTTGTTGCCAAAGCAAATGTAAGAAATGATCAGTAATACCAAAAAAACACCTGGACTCATATATATACATACCCTTTCATGTGTAGATTTCAATGCAGGCTCTTTGAAATACTGACGTGCTTTGAGTTAAATCAGTCTATGGATTGAGGCCTCTCAACATAGACCTTCTTTCAACTGATACAATTGTGAAAGTATGATGCACTGCTGGTAAAGATATTGACTCCTGGCCTCTGTAAAGCATGGTTGACATTGACTTAGTAATTGTGTAAATAGAACATATCTGGTGGCAAAGATTGACATGCTGGTGTACCTTAAGTTTATCAGGGGTACCATAAAACCTCACGTCTTAACCTAACTTGCGTATAAGTCGCACCCTGACTTCGCACTGATCCTATAAGCCGCACAGAACATCTGATCATGGTGACATTTTTGCTGTATCATAGGAGCAAAGACTCATGTATGAGCGGCACCTAGAATCTGTCCCGATCCTATAACGATCTGACTCGCGTACTAGCCGCGGCATATATGCGAGGTTTTATGGTATATGTAGGCTTGGGTGTATTATCACCTAAATATGTTGTAAGGCTAACATGAATAGCATTGGGGAGTTACTCATAGAATATACATGAAGCAATGAGACACCATCCCATTATTGAAATTATAGTCTGAAATCAGGAAAAAGGCTTGAAAACTGTTGACTAGATGAAGAATGTATCTATTTATGAAAACGTTTACATTACATGTTAAGTGCTTTAGGACATAGCGGCTTGTTTTATATTAAGGGAAACTATAATATGTTGACGTCTGGACTATCTCCTTATTTTAATCTTCTAACCCCAAAGTCAGCAGTATCTACACAATTCTGATAAAATGTTGATGTTACAAATACAACAGTAGGCATGTTTCCATGTGGGATTATTAACCCATTTAATGGTAGCCTGCATATTTGTCTTCGTGATGCATCAGGGAAACAGTATTGTAGATAACACACTAGCTAAGTGTTGGTTTGTCATACAGACCCTAAACGGTAGGATCATGGATGAAAATGACACTGGCGAGGTACTCACCGATGTCATATTCACGCATCATGATAGCGAAAAGACATATTCAAATTAGCATTATGCCGCGCATAAAGGGTTTTGCCTATTTATTTTACTGATATCACATCTACAGCATACGGTACATATTACCACAAAATGATATCTGAGCCTAATGTGCATGCCATCTCAGGTTACTATTCGCTCAGTATAAATAGGTTATGTTAGCACACAGTATTGTTCTTATAATTATTACTGCACTGTGTATAACTGCACAGAGAAAATGAAAAGTGTCAAAAGGGAGTCCAGGTTGCCTCCACAATGACTCCCCTGTTTAGTGGAGTCCAGGTCGCCTAATGGAGCCTAGGTGACTCTCTGGTTGACCTAAGGGAGTCACCTGGCGAGTCATATAGATCTATTGGTCATACGACTCACCCAGGTGACTCCCTTAGGTCAACCAGAGAGTCACCTAGGCTTCATTAGGCGACCTGGACTCCCCCAAACAGGGTAGTCATTGTGGAGGAAACCCAGACTCCCTATTGGCGCTGTTTCTTCTCTCTGTGCGGGAGTTTGCATGTAAGGCTTCATGGTCAGCCGGGTGTAATGGGTATACTGCTACAGTCACCATAGTGAACAAACTGGAAGGCACTTGTTTCCGTGATCAACACATCCAGGCAGACACATGCAATCTCGTCGTGGGAGATTGGCTCTGTTCATGGAACGCAGCTTGTACCATGATTTGCCTCTACATGGGTAAAAATTGACACGGGCGACACGGCAACACGGCCCTTTTGGGCTATTTTAAAAATCGACAGACACAGGTAAAATAGGGATAAAAATCGACCCACTTGATGTTCTTATATACCTAAAAATCGACACAGTGACACAGGCCTCATGCTTAAATGTAAGACGGCGACACGGTCGAAATTGTGGGTACCCATGTAGAGGCACCATGATGTTTGTGTATCTGATACCAAGCTAAATCTCGCAGACACCCCCTTGGACATCGACCCCTTGGACATTTACCCCTGGGGACATCTACCCCCCTACATGATGTGACTTAACCATATGGGCATCTGGGAGGGTTAGACGTCCTAGAGTGTAACAGTCCAAAAGGGGGTAGATGTCCAAGGGGTTGGATACCCTAGGGGGTAAAGGTCTGAAGGGGGTAAAAGTGCACGAGAGGATAAATGGCAGGGAGGAGATGTCGAGGGTGTAGATATCCAGGGGGTACCTATCCTACAATAGTGTTTGTCATTAAACATTTTATGCTTTCTAATATTACACCAGGAGCTTGACATATGAGTGACAGTAATGAAAGAAAAATGGAAAAGTGTCTGGAAAATGCGTCCGGCCTTATAATAAACTGCCAATCTGCATCTCTCCAAAACAGCCTAACAAGAAGAGAAAAATATGCATAGCAGATATTAGTCTAGATTTATATGGGAGGATGTGATAACAATAACCCTGACAGGGCCTGTATTAAAGTTAGTACGTCAGATGTGTGGGATAATAAATAGATTTCCCCAAAAACGAGTCAGAATGATCTAAATGATATATTTTACTTCTCTGTGTCCCATTTCCCCTAATTTTCTCTGATTTTGCTCTGATCAGATTTTATTGCCCAATATATAGTCATTTAGGAATAAAAGAATGCACGCTTTCATTCCCCAAATTGAAAATATACTCAAAAAGCCCATGGTTAGGGGATACTGGTTCCCTTTGTGACCTATTTACATCCATGGATGACATTTAATTGACTTCTATTCTCTAAATCTTTTACTTTTACAGTGTTTGGAATACATTTAAGTAAGATTAAGCAGAAATATTGGTTATACCCACTTTAAGCTTATATTCTATCAGGAATTATTAAGAGATTTGGACAATGACAGCCAGATATTTTTTACTCAAAGTCCCGAAGAACAAATAAGGCTGTGTCTTAAAGATTTGGGCCAATATGGCACCCGGTCAAAGATTTAACCCAAGAATTTCACATTGGCCCGATCTGGTGAGACACAGCAATAATATCGGAACCAGCCTCCCTTCAATGTCTAGATAGTCTGCAAACTCTTATTTGCCAACATTTATCACAGACTTTACTAATCAGACCCCAGTGCTCTGCACTGATATTCCTAGCCTCCCTATACGACCGATCTCTCAGTCACTAGTGCCTAACCTAATTAGTCATCTTTTGGCTCCCTATACAACCAACCTAGGTAAGTTATTATTGTCAGGTTAGTCAGTACTGACCAACCCATCTAATGTGCAGGGGGAGCCACTGAGTGGTCATCATAGTATCTTACAGGTGGCACCAACTAGTGGTATACAAATACAACAACTAAGGTACACACCAACAATGGACCTAGGTAAGCCAATACTGACTGCCCCCTCAGTCATTTTTGAATATAACATTGTCATTGTGACTAAAGCACATATGACAAAACTAGGAAAGTCTGTACTGACTAACCCTTTCAACCTATGGGTTTTCAGTGTGGATGACCATTGACAGTATGACATTAATGGTAACACCATACATACTGATTGACATGGCAGTATGTGGCCTTACCAGTGTTTGTCTGTTAACCTGTGAGACATGGTTCTAACTGTGCGGGGGTAGACACGCGTGGTCCCCGTAACATGACAGGCTAGGAAGATGGAGCGACGCGTCCGGGTAAACATGGTCATCATTATTAACCCTGAAAGGGTTGCATAAGGCATTAATGCATCGTGTCCTTGGTCGTTATGATGCATGAATGCAGCACTGGCAAATATCTTGCCAGGGCTGCATTCATGCATCATGGCAACCCTATGAGGTTGAGACACTCCCGAAGGGTGAGCATGATGTACCAATGCGGCACCTGTGAGTCACTTGCCAGGGCTGCATTGGTTCAGCATGACGACAAATGTCATCTTTATGCTGCATACATACACATACGGCACATGAAGGGTTAACTACAGAAGCATTTGATCTTTATTGTTTATAATGCAAAAGCAGGAAAAGGTATGTTTCCCATAAAGATAAATATTTTTTTTATTGCATATGGCAGCCCCATCGATTTAACCAAGGAAGGCTGTATTTCACCCCCTCCCCCCTTGTGAAATAACCCTCTTCCGTATTTCACGGCCTGTGACGCCATTAAAAATGGCTGTTTGTTTACCTTTGAATAGCATAGAAAAAAGCTATTTCAGTTGATTTAGGCCCTCCACATTATAATAATTTAATCTAAATCGAAAAAGATGGGAAAATAAATACAAAGGAACACTCGTTTAAGTCTGTAGCCTGGGTTATTTCACGAGTTGATGGTGCGGTCTCGTAAAATACGGCCCCACCTTCAACTTGTGAAATAACCCAGGCAACAGTCCAAAACTCATGGACCTTTGTCTTTTTATCCATGGGTTATCTCTTGTGGGTGATTACATCTACGTCTGCATGGTTATTGGATGTAGCACTGGCTGTATTCAAGCATTATGCCGGCTATAATGCATCACTATGCAGCCCATAGCGAGCTAACTTTGCCAGTGACGGTACACTGAATTGTCACCAGTGATTTTTTTCCCTCATCTTGAAGAAGAGACCTTGAAAATAAAACTGAGCAGGAGAAGCACCAGAAACCGAATTCCCTCTGTCGGCCCTGAGCGTTGTTTGTTTCGCGCATTCAGTCGTTCCATCAATCTTAGTCCATGATCTGCGTCCCAGCACATTAGTGGGATGTTGTTTGCTCATGTCCCACCTTGTTGACTAACACAATGACTAGAGAACTCATACTGTGTGACTCCAGACAGTCAAAGAACATGAACGCAAACCTAACCCTACTTAGGGAACTTTACTTCTGAACCCTTTGAATTTTGTATGTCTTGAGAGAAAAGTGGAAAAGGAAGAGAGTCATCCAATCAGGCAAGCAGTCTATAAGCAGGCATAGACTCCCTGGCATACAATTTAGCTCAACGTTGAATCAAAATTATATTAGCATTGACAACCATTTCCCAATATTGATTCAATGATCTGTGGCCACTGGGATACCATACGGATAAACTACATGTTGTGTGGGCTGCATGGCATATCGATGCTTTAACATCAAGATGTGCAAAGATGGTCATAGCAGCTTAAAATATACATGTTCATAAAACATAGGAAACCACCACTCCTACCCTCTACATGGACAATAAGTGCAACACCATACACCTGATGTAGCAGTTGGTACAATATGTAACACTTCATGATCCATATGATATCTTTTGTCATCATGATGCACACATGCAGTGCAGAGGAGTAACCTCCCAATGCGGCATTCATGCATAGTGCTGTTACTACGGGGTTGATACACTCCTGAATTGCCGTCATCATACAACACAGTGCCAATCGAGTCACTCCCAAAGTAGTCCTGCATTGCCGCCAGCAAAGGAACATGGACCATGAGGCATCACGCCATCCTTAACCCTTTAAGGAGGGCATGGTGCCTTAATGAATCATGCCCTTAGTCTTCATGAATGCAGTCCTGACGAGTAATTCACCAGTGCTGTTTTCAAGCACAACTCAGAGCCTACAGGGTTGAGACCTTCGTAAAGGGTCGGCATGATGCACCAATACAGCACCGGCGAGTTACTCACAGGGGCTGCATCGGTGCACTATGATGACAAATATAATCTTTTAGTGACATCCGTCCTTAAAGTGGCATAATCACCGACTCACAATTTACACTCACAATTTTAGTACTGTTCTACTCTACTATGTGGTTAAGTGCAAGTGGTGGGAATGCCCCTTTAAAGGGTTAATTTCTTTGCACCATTTGACACAAACGGCGGTTGATAGTGGGAGGGGCGGGGCCCAGGTGGGGGAGGCGGCGGCTTGCCTCTGACTGTGTGCCGGGTACTCCGCCTCTACACCCGCATGGGGGCCGGGAGGGGCCCCTTCACCCCCCCCCCCCGCTACACTACCTCCTCCTTGTAACCCCCACTCTCCTGTGTAAGACACGCATACAGTATCTCTGCATGAATCTATATGTGATGCAGTAACTCGTGTGTAGAGTATAACAAAATTACTGCACTGCATTCCGGTCTCAAATACACTTTGATAATTGAAATCAAAGAGCGCCTGGGCACTCAAACGAGCCAATGTTTACATATATGAATATATACATGATGTAACAACGTACTGCCCGTTGAGGCTCCTACACTGCTGGGGCATCATCTCTTTCAAATGGAGAGGGGGAGGGGACTGGAGATTTGGGCTCTGGGAAGAGATCACTGCATACCAAATCAGCGAAAAGCGTGGCACTTCGCATTGCAGCAGGTCAAAATGTTCACTGGAAAACTGAGGCGTCTCAGTCCCATTTGACTCCCACCCCCTGGGATCCACCCCAGCTTGCTTCTTCCCTTCCACCATCCCCCTCATCGCTCCATGCTCCCCACCGTATAATTTGTATTACCCTTGGGGTATCTCACCTCTCCCCTTCTTACTCCCAGGGTTCGCGCTAGCCGCTCGCCAGATCGCTATTGGCGAATTAAAACTCAATCTGGCGATCCTATTCCCTATTGAATTCGCCAGACTGGCGAATTCCTCACCAGAAAATAATTTCCATGACTGGGAATACCTAGGTCCTAGTGTAATATATCGTTGGAAAGCTAAGATCAAGAGGGGAAGAGCCATGTAAATTAGACTTTGAAATATTAAGAACCTGAAATGTCTTAGTATCTCCTTTTTATCATTTTAATTCGACCCCTCTGATATGACAACCACAGAGGCTGTAACAATTATTCAAACTGCCATTCTCACCTTGTATACATCCACATTCAATACTTGATCCCTTTACTGTTAATTAACAATTTTGGTATT
>OX381718.1:62392586-62562481 GCA_947462335.1 Harmothoe impar | reverse complement strand
ATTCCCAGGTAATATATCATTTTCACACCAATTAATGATCATTAATTTTAATTAACTGTGTATTTACAGATACAACATGCAACCAGTGAAGAAAGAGGTTGTCGGGCTGCTGCTGACTCTGTTAGCTTCAACCGGTGCCGTTCTGGACAGTAAGTAGAAGTGTTTTATATGTCAACATTGAGAAAAGATTCTAGATATAGAGTAGGTTATTCTTCTTTTTTTTTTAATGAAAAATGTGATAGTAATTGACAAATAACGGCTAATTCTGTTAACTCATTAGCGTTTCATTGTGCATCTGAGTTTACTATCTGTTATTTGCGTTTAAAGATGCATATCACTATTGCCCATGTTGTTTTGACATTAGACATCTCACACTCTTCATGAATATATGGCTGTGTCTCACAAACTTAGGCCAATGTTTTTGTCTCTGACGGGGTGCCGTCTTTGACCAGGTGCCATCTCTGACTGGTCTGGCTTGATAAGGTCAAAATACTAACAGCAGGAGGCTACTTATTATTATAATTATATAACAACCGCCATGAAGTTTTTACAAATCCTTGAATATATAGTATAATTTATCTTAAAACACTTTTTTTCTGACACCCAGTCAGAGACTGCACCCAGTCATGGACGGCACCCAGTCAGAGACGGCATTGATTACATATTATCAGGATACTATATTTTCCTTAAATCTGCAGTTCGGGAACCACCAAGTATTCAGGATCCAGCTGCATATACGCTTCCTTCCCCCATCATACAACGAGGAGGGAGCTTCAAGCTACCGTGTGTAGCTACCGGGATACCGGAACCCACGTACGTATACTAAAGCACTCTCTTTATAAGGCAGTGGTCAAAATATTGGGGCTTGGATGCTTTGGTGATATTCATGTTGGCTTTCTAACGTATTCCCAGTAAACAAAAAACGTTCTACAACATTTTGTAACGTTATTTAACGTTATATAACGTTTTTCTAAGCCTCCTCACTATGGCATAACGTTATATACAATTTCATAACGTTATTTTGACGTAAAATAACGTTTTTTTGTTAGCTGGGTTTGATTGTAGCCCTTCTCACATTCACACAAATCCATAAAACCTTCATCGATTGCAGAAAAGATATCCTCTCGATATAGTTGTCTATCTCTTTGTCCCCCCTGCCCCTTTTTTCCTATTCCCCCCATCCCCTTTCCCCTCTGTTCCATGCACCGCTCTGTCCCTCTCTGTCCCTTCTACAGTAGAGATATACTGCTTCATGCAAATAGAATAGAACTGGCCCTGTCACATATAAGTTATTCTCCCAGACAGATTCTGATATTCGTGTCTCATTCAATTTACATTTTTTGTATCAGGTACACGTGGCTGTGCAATGGGAGAAAATTGGACGTCAACACCGCGGACGTCAGGCGATTAGAGAAGGGAACGATAGAGATCTCGGCGTTCATGAAGTATGGTGGGCACGTAGCAGAGTACCAGTGTATAGCGTCTAACAAGTACGGCAAGGCCCTCTCACAGGTCTTCAAAATCCTGGTGGCTAGTAAGTGGAGCAAATGTATCATGGGGTCTTATATATTTTACAGTATGTGTACACAGAGAAAAGAAACAGCGTCAGAGGGGGAGTACAGGTTGCCTCCAGAATGACTCCCCTCTCTAGGGGAGTCCAGGTCGCCTAAGGGACCATGTGTGACTCTATGGCTGACCTAAGGGAGTCACCTTGGGAGGCTATCTGGGTCATATGACTCCCCCAGGTGACTCCGTCACCTAGGCTCCCTTAGGCGACCTCATTTTGGAGGCAGCCTGTACTCCCTATTGACACTGTTCCATCTCTCTGTGTACGAGTCTGTTAATTAGTCATATCCAGCCTACATGAATTATACTGAACCTAATGCCCATCGTCCACTGGAGACCTTTGACCGAGTAAACCCATCCATTGTCTTTATAACTTCGCCCAATTATAGCCCAGTGGACGGTGGCCATAGGGGAAAAATGTAATAAAATTGCTAAAAGGTGTATCGGACCAATTAATGACATATGGTGTTTTCATAAATAATCAAGATCACTGTCATTTATTACAATCTTCATAACTTGGTTGTATTTAACTGGCTGTATTTCACGTTATAAGCGCGCATCCCCCTAATAAGCGCACCCTCCCCGTTTTTGGGCCAATTTTAGATGATAAAACCTTCGAAATATGTCAAATCTTGAGCCCAAATTGACTCTTAACTACTAAAAACATGTTGAGAATAAGTTGTTTGGCACATTTTGAGCTTATTACATCAAATGCGAACTAATACAGTACTTAAACAAAAAACAGATGAAGAAAAATGGGCAGGACGCTTGCTCTTGATAGAAATGAATGTTTTTTTGTTTTTTTTTAGTTTGGAATAATCTTTTAATGTATCATTGTATTTTAGTTTATCACATTTTATCCTTTACAGTTTTAGAAGACGCCTGGAATCTCAGGATTCTTACCTACTCGGGGAGGTTGGGCGATCCTCTTGTTGTGCCAAAGACAGAGGTCTATAGTCTTCCAGAATCGTGGCATGTGTGGATGACCGTGCGCCGCGTTGGTGACCCACGGCCGACAAGACTTCAGCATGACAACCGTATCGTACAAGATCTAGATGGTGGGTAAACCGGTGAAGCATCCTGGTGCCTTAGTCAGCACTTCCTATGAAGCCAGTTATAATTAAATTGAAAAAATATGTGTAAGAGTCACCCTGTAAGTTATTATATATCGTAAAAGTATAGATGTCAGCAGGTCTCTAAGTATACATTCCTTCAGTTGCATATCTGCAGTTTTGTGTATACAAACATATGTACAATATTCATCATTGAAAAAACCCTGAAATTTTAGTTGCAATTTTGTGGTAATTATAGTTGTTAATTCTTTACAGGGAATCTATACTTCACCTCTCTGCGTGCGAGTGATGCATTAGAGCACGGTCACTTCTACAAGATCGAGGTTCACAACGCGGTTTTACGCTCAGCCTTGGGTGGCAGTTACTCCCGCGTTGCTGTTGATACACGTATGTTGCCGATACCTAAATTATAGTCTAGTGATACAATAACTACAATAAATGTAATTATTCAGCAACGTCAAACTGGTTGATACATTTCAAAGAGCCGTTGAAATGATCTTCATGATCAACTACCTCTCTAGGTCCGAAATGTTTTGTGTACTGTGAGGAGTGATATATACTGCAGCTTTACAAATTATAGTATAACTGTAAAGCCACAGCACAGTTACATAGTAAAATCATTGAC
The DNA here is from genome assembly GCA_947462335.1 of Harmothoe impar. Lineage (NCBI taxonomy): Eukaryota > Metazoa > Annelida > Polychaeta > Phyllodocida > Polynoidae > Harmothoe > Harmothoe impar. The sequence continues at coordinate 62,559,217 of OX381718.1, read as the reverse complement.
AGTTTAGACATTCCCAATAATTAACACATTTAGCATAACATATTTGCATCTTCAACATTTTCTTAGGTGGAACATCAACTGACCAGCCACCGGCACTCATATATCCGAAGTCCTCAAAGCCCAAATTCAATGTCTTGGAGGGAACGGAAATGAAGATACAGTGCATATTTAGTGGCTAGTAAGTATCTTAAAATCTCACCATAAAGTAGTTATATTTTGTCCTCTTCAGTACCATTTGAAATACTTGAACTATTATATGAAAATGAAAATGCTCAGTATGTAATATTTATTCACTATATATGTGAACATACAGGCTTAACCATGATTCTATCAACATCCCAATAGAAATATATTGCTACTTCAAAATATTCTTACCAGAGAAACACAAATAATTAAATCAAGTCTAGACCTATTTGTTGATGATGGCATAATTGATGTTAGAAAACTTAGGACAATTATTCATGATGAGACTAGTGCAGTAAATATCATACCTGTAACTTTTTGTAGCCCAGATGTCAATGTTACATGGTGGGGACCATCTAAGATGCTGGCTACACTAGAGGAGTCGGGGACCCGCCTCATACTGAGGGAGATGACCAAGGAGGCGGCCGGAGAACATGAGTGTACGGGCACAAACAGGGTGGGGTGGGACAGGAGCAGGATCACTGTGGAGATGCACAGTAAGCAAATGTTTAACATTTAGCTTGTGATTGATGTTGATGATGGTGATATATTTATTCATGGATTCACAGGGAAATAAGTTGGCTTATGGCCACCTTCCATAAGGGAACTTCGGCTGATTAAGCCCATACGTTTCGTAAATAACTTTGGCCGATTGGAGCCCGTTGGACAGTGGCCATCAAATATACCTTGGTTATCCGGGGGAGTATTCAGACATTAGACAGTAGATCATCACAGTGCATTAGAAATCGATAGCAACAGTATGAAAATACACAGGAAAAACAAATCAAAATATCAAATAATCTTCAATAATCTTAGATATTTTCTAATTTTCTTTTAAACCACAGCCATCCCCAAGTTTGCAGAGGGAGGCAAGCCTGTAGGTCAGACTAAGACTGAGGGTGAGACGGCTACGTTCACGGTTCAGACCACGGAGGATACCAACCCACAGGCTACTGTACAGTGGATGGTCAACGGGGTCCCTCTACAAGGTATGCTTAATATGGTAGTTCAGATAGATTTTTTATGATTTTTGAATATATATGATACATAGATGCATTAAGAGTACTAGGGTTTATTTCGAATTCAGAAGGTCTGATTTGGTTAGGGCCACCATCCACAGGGGAACTTCGGCCGATTAAACTAGCCATACATTTCCTATATAACTTCGGCTGATTAGAGCCCAGTGGACGGTGGACATGAGTAAAACCAATACTACTATCACAATGATAATCAGCAACTTGGAGACATCAGACTGTTTTATTCCAATGAGAACTAGTACAACTGAATGTATGTTTTGGTGTTATACCATATGTAAGGATGTCACGTTACTTTCTTAGACAGCTCACAAGGAGCTCGTACAGAAGTGAACACAATACAGAATGGCAAAACGCTGACGGTCAAGGACTTAAAGCGAGATGAGGACACAATGGTTGTACAGGCCAAAGTGTTTAACATGCACAAGACCCTGTTTGTTAACGCTGCTCTAAACGTGCTGAGTAAGTAAACAATGTAAATGATTGTCATTCAGTTATTATTCCTAACGTCAGTCTCACATTGTATATTTACTATGTAAATTGAAATCGCTAGTTTTATTTTCGTTTTTCTGAACTTGTGTAGAACAATTTACAATAGCTTACAAGGTAAGAATTTCTAAATGTTATGATAATGTTGGAATAAATGGGTATATATCTCGTTCAGTATATTTTATGGTATAGGTTTTCTCAAGTCTATACGCTTCATTATACAAACAAAAACAAAACAAAAACAAAACAATAAACAACATCTAGTAAAACTAAGACACACACCGGTTGAGGGCTCAGACTGTTTAGAGCTGAACGTAGGACACAACAGTGGTGCCACCTGTCCTCAATAATATACACTAATGATTCCCTGGGGCTCTCACTTTCAGACAGGGAATACTTCTATTTCTCATCGGCTAACAGAAATGTGTGCAAATGGCAACAACTTTCTTATAAAGAAATTATTTTTTGAATATGTATTTCTGCTTTTTAGGACTTTTAGTATGAATCATAAAGAAAAAACAACACGCAAACCACGCACTTATACATGGGTTCATTTTCACTACACCAAGTCAAATCAAGGGGCAGCCAGCCACCCACGCTGATAGTAAGGACCTTAAGCAACCACCTAAAAGCTCATTAAACGCATATGTAGCAGTGCTGAAAGCATAGGATACCTCTGGGTTAAACGGGCTACATCGGGTTTGCTAAGGTCCCTAATGCCCATGGATAACGTACCGTAATGATATGTATAATGTTTATAATATTTCAGTGAGGACTAAACTGACAGGGAAGCCTGTGAACCAGACCATCTACTCCAACACCATCCAGGTCATCTTGATGTGCAACGCCTCATCCGACCCCAGCACTCCTCCTACCGTGATGTGGTACAGGGCTGGGGTGCCAATCACTGATTATGATGTGAGTTTCAGCGAGCACTTGACCAAAATGATAGTGATGAACGATTTGAGGAAGGCATAATATACTGTGAAAGTCCTTTTCAAAGGTTTGAATTTTCGTGGATTGATAAAAATCGGCAAATTTGCTGTTTTTTATTTAATATAAAATTTCACAGATTTTTCATTTCCGCGAAAATATATACCCAGTGAAATAAAGTACTTTCACAGTAGAAATACATAGAGAATAGGATTTGAATGTTGTTGAACAGTACATTTTTTTAGTTTGTCATTTCCTTTTGCATCAGGGGCTAAATGATGTGGCGCCTCAATATTTCTAAAGGAATAGCTGCGCCTCTGTAAGGCTAAAAAGAAGGTTCGTTTCAGGTCACCCAACCGACCGTATCAAAACACGGCTGACCCTACGTTTCTTTATGCAATTTTGAAGACATTTTCATATTTTTAGCCTTTATTGGTCAATTTTAGGGTATTCAAGATAGTTGGCTAGTACATTCATGTTTAAAAAAAAATAAATTCCGACCTACCGACCCAACATTTTCCTGCCATATTAGCTGAAACAAACACTTTTTTTTTGGCTTAATCACTTTTGAGGCGTTAAGGTCTCACATATAACTGTTGTAAAGGTAAGGGATATATCGCTGATGTTTGCTTTACTGTCAGAAGAGAGGTTATAAAAAAGGACTTTTGTCTGAAGAAATTTGCTCTGGTACCAGCATAGTACGCGAATATACCTTGATACACCATTTGTTCATTTCTGTATGCTTAAAACAACTTCAGTGAAAAGCAGAAAACCCTTAATTGCAATCCTCTCAAAGGACAGCTTTAAGTGACCTTTCTGAAAAAAAGGACGGGAACAAACAGAAGGTTAGACAATTACAGTAATGTCAATTTTGTAGGATGAAAGGATGAAACCAGATAAGGATGCAGGAACTCTGACCCTTTACCTGGATGGGTTGGTAGGAGACCAGAAGGCAGCATACAGTGGGGAGTACAGGTGTACGGCCACTAACGGGTACAGTAACGACTCACACACTGCCGTAGTAGCGTACGAAAAGACCGCAGAAGGTGACACCCTTGTATGAACCCTTAAAGTCAATATATATATCCGATGTGTGGGATAAAAAGATAAATTTCCCTTATAATGGGTCAGGATGTTGCCAAATATTATAATTAGCTTCCCATCTACTCAATTCTCCCTCATTCCCGTCGATATTGCCCTATTATTATTTTTTTATTTCCTAAAATAATTATGGTCATTTTTTGAATAAAATCGTGCACGATTTTAATGCCCCATAGTATAAACATAGACCATTGTTGGATCCTATGGGACCCACTTTCTGAGCTGCTACTGCCCAAGGATACCATTTTAATGTACTCCGACCCATAAATAATTCACACTTACAGCATTTGGATATAGAATTTGGCAAAAATCGGATATACCCACTTTAATGAGATTGTGAAGACATAAATGAAAAAAAAGAGAATCTTTTCCTATCATATATGTTGTGATGCCATTCTACATTAATTGCATTTGTAAACTAACCGATAAGTTTGCCAAGGTATATCTAAGTACTGCATTGACTGTAGGGGTATTAGTATAGTTATTCAGCACTAAGCTGCTAAGTACTGTATATCAAATAAGTGACTGTCCTGTATAAGCGCCTGGGGTACAGTGATATTGCAATTCATGAGCACTCAGGTTCTGAGACGACCCACCCTGGTATCAATACTACATATTTCCATTTCAGTTGTGAAACCTGGACATGGGGCAGCACTGTGGATAATCATTGCTGTTGTTCTATTCGTAATCCTGGCCATTGCCTTCCATTTCCTGAGAAAAAAAGTACCCACATCTCCTGGCATTCAGGCAACCACAAGCCATGAATTGTAAGTGCATCCAGATGTGTTATATACCCACCCAATGTCCTTCTCACGTTGTGTGGTGCTGAGGTCCAATTTTGAACTCTTATACCTCCCTGAGAGAAAGTACGTTTATGGAATAACATTGAGTAGAAGTTGAAATTGTTGCAATCTATTTTAAGATGACCTATGCTACAAAGATATATCAACAAATATGGTTCTGGTCATAATATGCATACATGTTAAAATAAACAAATACCAGAGAAATTTATGTTGATAAAAAAAAATCTAGAAATGATGGGAAAGAAAACATCTTTTGGACTACATTAGTTTTTAAATAGTTTTTACCAAGTAGCTTCATTTGTCCACTGCTAATCATTGTTTTTCTTTCACATTCCACAGTTGACAATGCTAGTCAAAAGGCCCAAGACAAACCCGCTGAAACACCAATTTAAACATGATTTAGTGAGTATATGTTCCTTATTCGATTTCACCACTAGATAATAAACCTATGTCATGAGAAATTTCCATAGTATTTATTGAGTATTATAAAAGTCTATGCAAGTACTGGACTTCTTCTTCCGCCGAGCAAAACTAGGGCACATATTAATACAATTACAATATGATAATTTAGAGTGTGGTTTTAATGTCTCCTACTGTAAGGTTCACTAACTTCATACTTCAATTTACAGGAGACCAGAGGAGGGAAAGTCCAAAGAAAACAACAACTTACAAAACCCCCGCTACATTTTTCTGTAGTTCAGCCATCTCCAGGGTTTAAGCCTTATTTATGTAACCAGAGCTTCAATGACTGCACACTTACTGGGTTAGTACTCTCTGCCAGTATCAAATATCTAACTACCCATGATGTAATGATAGCTTGTTAGTGACATGGTGGAGAGGCATATGTTAATATAACAAACTGTGATCATTGGATCGTGTGTATTACGTGCTTGTTAGTTCAGATAGATTCCGGCTATATCAGGAAGAGTTAAACAGAAGGTTGAAAGAAGAATTGAGAAGATTACCAGGATTATACTAGATCTCTTTAGCATTATTGGAAGTTAGGGGTGTGCCTAATAGGCGAGCTAGGCTTATTCGCGAGGTTTTACGGTAGATAAATTATTTTCAATAGAAATCCCTAGCTTACAGCTATTGTTGTACCCGTATCATAGTTCTGTGCAAACAATAAGTGAGGCAGATTGAGAGATGGAGAAATCATTGACTTTCATTACACATCTGTATTCTGGGCCCCTTAGGAAACAGCTCTCTAAATACGTCTCCGCGTCCCCTCTAAATCCGCCCCTGAAGTTACAAACTATCTTGATGATTATTGTTCTCACTCCACTGATAAGCTATGCACAGATCATTATGTGTCATCGACAGTGTGTGATACACGTGGTGCTATGTGTCTGTATATACTATTAGTTTGTGCATATGTATATATTTCTCTGCAAAAAGATATAGTAGTCTTTTTTTATTCAAAACGAGATATCATCAGTGTTTAAGTATAAACCTGTGTTCAGGCCTAGTTGGATGCTATAATTGATAAACTGCATACATCTTCATGTCGGTGGAATATCATTAGGATCTAAGAGGTCATTTTTTCAAATTATGTTGAAATGGCTCCTCTATTGAATGATATTGACTGCTGTTGAATTAATTTAATTTGTCCATCTTGTATTAAAATAGGTGTTACATCACCGATAAGTGACTAATCATTATCTGACATAGACCTCACTGGGAGTATCCAGTAGCCAACTATACAAAGTGTGACTATAAGACGTTTAATTGAAACCTCTTAGCTAAAGTGTGAAGGGCACCCGTTAAGATTACAGACTGTGATTATTGGCAAAGTCCAATAGGCAGAAGTACAACGTATGATAATCGTTTGTATTACATGCTTGTTATTTTTAGTGTTAAATTGTAGTTATGCTACAAGTAGAATTATACAGAAGTTAAAAAGAAGACCTTGGACCAGATCTATCAAAATATTGAAATTTCAAAGTTATACTTTTAGTGTGTAGAATATAAAACAGTAGATTATATATATTGACCCTTCCGTCGGATATATATAAGCCTACAGTGCAAGCAGATGTCCAGAGCTTTTGCTTGAGCTGGCTATCGATTATAACTGATTGAGAATAAAATGGTAGAATCTAGATTAAATAATGTTAGATGCATGAAATTTATCATCATGCAGTTGTTTGTTATATCATAATCATATCTGTCCAAATTCCAATGGCTACCATGAGTTAAGAAAGATAAATACCTATCTTAACCCTTTTGCCTTGTGCGATTTGATCTTGTATTCTCTCCACCAGCGATGGCAACCGTCAACTATAGGCTCTTATCGGCAGAAGCTATATAGGACATATACAATTATGTACAAATCTATGTGTCATCAACAGCGTTTGTTACACATGGTGCCCAGTGTTCATACATTATATATATATAATTATATCTTATAGTCAGAATGCATTTTTTTTTGTGCAGGGATGTGTTGTTTATACACATGGGATGAAGTCAATGACTTTTGTCTTTACAACAAGATGTCATCGGCAGTGCCCGATACACTTCTGTGATTAGCCATTCACACTGTAAAAAGTTGGTTGCCATTTTTTTTAGATTCTACTGTAAATCCATTCTGCAGTAGATTCTACTGTAGATCTGCACTAGATTCTACTGTGTACTTACACTAACTATTTACAGTGGACCACTGTGGCATTTTCCATGTAATGGGTGTAGGACAGCGGCCGGGTTTGGGAAAAGCATCCTGTAATAAACAGACTACTGTATTCCACGTAATATGCCCTGGACACCTGTACACTTGTATTTAAATTATATTTTATGAGTTAGGAGGTTAATGCTTTTCCAAAATCTTAAGAATTTGAATGGTTTCTAGTCTAAAAATACACCAAAGGGTGGGGGAGGGAAGGTGTCGCTTCTCAAGTGGGGGTATTACGTTGAATACGGTAATCAAGTTAAAGTTATATATGAATGCTTGACAGTGAGAATTTCACTTGTTGTAATCAATGATACAAACATCATGAGGGGTGTATCTCATAAGTTCTTACTCCACAATGAACTCTGTCAACATATGTGAATAAGTAGAAGATTGTTAAAATGATAGTACGGAATTTTTCTTTTGAAATACAAGATGTCCTATGCTTTAGCACTGAAGGGCCTTATTCAATGCCCCTTTGAATACAACATCGCCGTATTCAATGGGCCAAGAAAAAGTTTCATTAAATGGCTTCAAATACAAAAATAAACACAAATGCCAACTACATTGATACCGCTCTGATGTATTTCACTTGTAGGGGTTGGGGTGCAAGCCACTCAGCCTGCGGCTGCGTGGGATACTGCCCCAGCCCCCACTTGTGAAATACAACAGAGACGGTATCAATAGGCGTTGGCATTTGTGGATATAATTATGATTACGACACATGTCAAAGTGTATATTTATGTGTTGCTTGTTACCGATGTCAACAATCAGTTGCTTCCGAATCTACAGTTGTGAGGAGAGTATGTAGATTGAACGTCACTTTCAAGTCTATGGGGGTAAACATAACCAAGAGTGATTACATATTTTGTAATGATGATAATTCTGACATCTGTGATCAGTTGTTAAACACTAGAGTGATCTAATGTGCTGACACTGGTCTAAAATCATCTATCATTAATTTTGTATCATTTATTGCTCTGTACAACTAGGTATCAAGTTTACCTGCTTGTTCTGTCATTATACCTTAATTGAGATCCCCTCTAGGGCTCATGACAAGCCCAATAAGAAATTTATGGTCTTGATAATTTCGCTCAAAACACACTTGATTTTCTAATGTGATGAGATTCTTCATATGATATCATTTTATAAGGTTTATGATTAGAGTTGATATAGATATAAATCCACAGATGACCTAGTAGGTACTGCATATTCCATTACTGCCTAGCAATTGAGTTGATGGCTTTGCATCATCACCATGATGACCATAGTTAATCAGCCGGGCATGATTACCCTAAATTTTCCGTAGTGATTAGTTTCAGATATGCCTAAGTTTTCAATGCATTGTATAGTATCTTGGTTATACAAACTAATGCGTTGACATGGACCAGCAGTAGCTATAATGCAAGAGGTATGAATAGTCCCCTTTTATTTTCTAAAATTGGTCTTATATTTGATATAAAGTAATTAAATGCTGGTAAGATGATTGAAATTGATATGGTCAGAATGAAGCGTTGTGTATGCAGAAGCAATAATCTTTCGCTGGTTTTGCTAAACAAAACTGCACCAGTGGAATATGCAAGAAGGCAACATCTTGTGATAAACGTCAGATCAAATGAGTATGATTCTCATTATTTTGTTCAAGCTGATGGCTTCAGGTGGTAACTGTGTTGACTGATTTTTACAAGTATATTAAGAATAACTGTACGATGCAGTAACGGAATAAAAAGCTTTACCTTTTGAATATTGTACCTTGTCCTATATCCATACAGTCATCATGATTAGGGTGCTGTCATGTATGTGACAGCTTTGTGACACAACAGACGATGAGTTTTTAGTATGAGTCTCAGTCTATACATGAAGGACATTCGGTCGTGCATTTTTTGTTGTTGCAGGCCCGGCATTATTTTTGCAGGCCCGAATATCAGAGTACAATGTGGTTGTTCAAAAAAGTACATACCGTAAATTCTCGCGTATAATCCTAGCTCTCGTATAAGCCGCACTGGCCATCTGATTATGGTGGCTTTAATACTGTACTATAATAACAAAAACTCGCGTATAAGCCGCACCCAGACCATGGGCCGATCCTATAAGCCGCACCAGCAATCTGACCCTCGTACAAGCCGCGGCTTCTACACGAGAATTTACGGTATATAAAGCAAGTTATTGTAGTAATAATTATATTGAATATGGTTCTCCTGTATGTTACAATTATTCAAATCATTTTAATACTTAAATTACTGAAGAACATATATACAGAAAAATGACAATTTTTCTGTATTATACTGTAGAAACCTTAATAATGGTCTGATTTACAAGCCTCAAAAACTGGAATGTACACTGAAAATCCATAGATTGAAAGGGTTAGTCAGTACAGACTATCCTAGGTTGGTCAAATGAGTGTTAGTCATAATGGCAGTGTTATAATTCAAAAATGACCAAGGGGTCAATCAGTAGTGGCTAACCTAGGTCCATCATTGGTGTGTTGTATTTGTATACCACTAGTTGGGGCCACCTGTGATGACCACTCAGTGGCTCCTCCTGGAACTAAAAAGAATACGGTCGGTTGGTCAGTAGTGACCAACCTGACAATAATAACTGACCTAGGTTGGTTGTATGGGGAGCCAAAAAATGACTAACTAGGTTAGGCACTAGTGACTAAGAGGTTGGGCGTATAGGGAGCCTAGGAATATCAGTGTAGACAAAAATCTTTAAATTACAGTCGGCCATTCTGGCCGGCACTAAACACCTTTCTGCAGGACCAGGAGAGTCTTTGCCGGCTATAGCCGCTGTCCGGCTATAGACTGTTGACAATGAGTGTGTCAGTTGTAATGTTTGAGGGTGCTACAAGATCTTCGTAGTAGTGTACGAGGGTGTGGTTGGGGGTCATAAGGGACTGCATATAGGGACTTTTCCACTGACGGAAGCGGCCACCATTACGTCTATCGGACGGAATTCCTCCATAAGTTTGACATTATTAAAGTTGGTGGAGTAGAGGCTCATGGAGAAGCTAGATCTGCATACCTTACACTGTAAAAAGTTGGTCGCCATTTTTGTAGGTGTACAATAAATTCTACTGTTGGTGTAGAGTTTATTGTAGGTAAACAATAGAACATAAGTAAATCTACAGTAAATTATACTGTAAATCCATTTTACAGTAGAATCTATGGTACCTCCACAGTAGATTCTACTGTGTAACTACACTAACTATTTATAGTGTACGTATTCCTCAATGCATCCCAGTGTACACAAACCACTTAGAAGGGCTGCCCACAAGGACTTTATCGAGCCACTACTTCTGTATCTACCGTCTGAGGTCACTTAAAGTGCATATTACATACCTACTGTTATTAAAACTTATGATTATTATCGATAACTCATCAAAACCAAATCTCAGTAGTATTAGTAAAGTAGAAGTAGAAAACACATGTTTATTCACATCTTTATTAAGGATGGATACTCACGTATCCTATCTTGTCGTTAATACTGTTGGATCATTTTGATCCCTGTTTTGTATATACAATGTTGTTGTTTTTGATGTAACAGGTCTACATCAGTATACGGTGTTCTGCGTGTTCAGATGGAACACATTCGAATCCACGTGTTTGATATCACTATGTCTATACTGATATTACTCGCCCATTTTGAATTATATATTATATCAGATGTATCAGCCGTTGGTATAATCTGGTGGGGGTGGTGTAGGGGCACGAGTAATGTGTGTAAACATGGGTTCATTGAGTAAAGGCGGGAAGGGAAGTGCCTCATTCTGACACTAGGTGGCAACACCTATGCCATGTCCTTGTTCGATTATCTGGTAGTGGAGCCAGGCAGGCCACTCCAGATGGTGCGCCGGTGGAGTGCCACGTCGACACTTCTTGGTCTGCGTCCCGGGTATATAAGAGGCCGAGGTTGGCTACCTCTGGGAGTTCCTACATCCCTCCCGCTCTGCTGATTTCGAACTAAGCTAGAATGCTATTTGTACACTTCAAACCTTCTTGCTGATAAAACTGTACGATCCTGAATCCTATCTTCGAGGCCGTAATCTTGAGACACATTTCTACCCTAAACCAAAATAGTCTTATTTGTGAGCCTCTATACTAATTGATGATTTATCCTCATCTGTACCCGGGTTTCACCTGGGCTAAGTAAGCTAATGTCTACATGGGTCTCCCATGGGCTTGGTATCAGCTGCCACTTTCTGGGCTATTTCTGCCGACACAAATTTCATGATGCTTATATCATCGCGGCATCTCTCTTTGCATAACCCACTGTGGGCGTCAACAGAAATGCCACATGTTGTGAGTAGGGGGAGACTGAGGGGTCAACTGTAGCCATTTTATTCCTAGTGAACGTCCGTCCAACACCACTCCACACGCATACCCGTTGTATATGATTTTACTATAGTGCATCATAACAGGATGGACATATAGGTTGAGTATCTGCAGCTGATGATATCTTATCCAACAAGAGGGGGTGGGGGGGACTCTATTTCTGAAAACTAATGCATGCTAAGGGAGATGTTACATAGGGCAGTTGCTGATGATACAGAGATTAATACAATAGAATTGACCCTTGGTTACTGAGATTCTGCTGAAAATGGACGTTGATTTATGGACATTTCCAGAAAAGTAGGCATTCACTTTGGGAAATCATGTTACTGTGTAGCTTTGCCTCCTGCACACAATCCAAAAATGTACAATGTGCCCCCCCCCCTACTCCTTGGGCTCCATACCCAGCACTTATCCAACCTAATGGCCCTAGACCCCTAAATTCGATATGGCGACATGGTCATTTCTTAAATCCGATATGGTGACATGGCCATTTCTTAAAATCGACATGGGACATGGCCATACTAGTGATATGGGACATTGAGCATTTCGTAAGTCTGACATGCAACATTGGCCTTAGTGACATGGATGTGAATGGCATCAGAACCTTGGAAAGCCCTAAAATACACTAATCTCAAGATAAAATTCCTTAAATTTTCTGGAATGACAAGCTCAAACTCACCTCAATTTATTATAGTGTCGGCCTAAATTCCAAAATTTTCTGAAGATATGGATTCTAACCTGTTTTCAACCACTCTGAATGCGCCAATTTCCTAAATTTTGCAGGGAGCCTGTGGCCCCAAAGACCCCCCTTAGTGACACTAGGGACATGGGTTCTTACCTTGCGACATGGGACATGGGCATATCTTAAGATCGACATGTGACATGGGGACCCCCCCATCAAGGGCCCCAACCTAGTAAACCTATTCTAAATCCGTTATTTGTACCTAGACCACCCATACTGCAGGCGGCTACCCACACCTGTAAGTAGGCGCACTATATAATCGTTAACTTTAATAATTAAGTAACTGGCGAGTGCTGCATGAAATAGACAGAGTTCCACGAGATCTCCAAAACTGACCGCTTCTTCACGAGGCTGTCTCTTATGAGGCAGAGCTGAGTGAAAGACAGTCCAGGGTCCAAATAGCGAAGAAACTAACAGCCTACATCTTTGTATTAATTCCATATAAATAGTTATTGATTATATTCTAAAAGGACGCTTAGGTGTCATAGCTATTTTAACAACATCACAGTGAAAAATGGGGCCGTGGAGAGCAAAGTCCGGTTTCTGCACGCCCCTGTGGAGCCCCTGTGGAGCACGGCCGTTCTAGGACACAGTGACTTTGTTTCTCCACATGAAATAATGCATCATACCGACCCAACAGGCATCCCTCAACTCCTCACCGGTCCTGCATTGGTGCATCATGCCGATATATATTTGCACAAACCTATATTTATACATCATCCTCTGTAATAGTGACGAGGGTATCCCAGGTAACCATGGGGTACCCTTATGGACACTTGGGGTCGGTAGTTCGGTCATAAGTATTAATAAGGGGAATATCCATAATAGATTCTGATGAAAATGTATCTTGAATAAGGGTATATATATATCAATAATAACGGTATTGGGAAGATTACAAGGTATGTTTAAGGAGTTTGGTAGTATCCTATGTCTGCCATTCACCAAGTAGGCACGGTGGTAGAAGCAGGGGTGCAGGACACGCAAGGAGGCTGCACTGACCCTCAGCCACCAGGACCTGCATGCACGGGCCTGGGTGTACATTACAGAGACAGTCTCTTTGTGTTTATGTATCAAATTTTAAAATGGCTTCGGTCAGGATGCCTTAATATGTACAGTGTCCATGTAATTTTATATCATAACATCAATTTATAAATGGCACATTCCCATTCTTGTAGAGTATTGTAGTAATTTTTACAGTTGGTGTGACAGTTGGAAGATAGGGGTAATTGGTGGAAGGAATACGACTGAAATATTACAAATATTGACATAAAAATTATATAAATATAAATAAGGCCCATTCCCATTGGCATCAACCCTAAAATTATGATGTAAATATCTTTACATTTGACCCCCCTTTTATCTAAAACCGCACACCATGTATGCCCTCTGAGTCATGCTCCCCAGCACACATCACTGGCCTTTTCCATAGAACCGACATGTAAAGTGTGTTTTTCTCTCAAAACATAACCAGATGAAAATATATGTAATATCCATCATAAAAGAGGGATAATGAATCTTTTCAACAAGGTCACCCATATGCTGATCAACCTAGTATAACAGGTAAAAAAATGTAATACAAAAGTAGGCTCTTTAGCACTGTATAAATGATGCGTTCTGCTATGATACTGAGTATAACCAATAACTCTAGTCCTACACAAGTCTATAATAAGGGTGGGCGTTTATTTGCATGTGTCCTCACATGCACCTGCACCCAGCAAAAAACAATTAATAAAGAAAAATTCCCCGATGGTTTGAATGCTGCGTCTGGTTAAGTAGTTCATGTAGTACCCACCAGGGGGCAACTGTCACTCCAATTTATAGCGACATAATGCGGCACATTGATGTCCATAGACAGATAGGGAGCGGGGAAAATGCCTGGTCGCCGAACTACCTACATTGGGTGTGATATTGAGACTTGAGTTTGGCAGTTTGGACTCACATTAATTGTGGCTGGTATTGGCTTCTTTGTCTGAACCTACACTCCAGGGGGTCAATGATGAGACAATCTACTTCCCAATCTCCGGCTAATGACTCGTCCAATTTGGATGAAACGTTTATGATGCTATTGCAGGTCTCTGACTATTGATCACCCTATTGGGAGTAGCTGACCATGCCTCTGACCACAACCGTCATTGGGGCCTACCCTAAACCCGACTACCTACACATGCCAGACTGGTTCCGCTATCGCAGGACTGACTATGCCAAAACAGGGTTAGCCTATGATGTCGCCACTGGGACCAGTTATATGTCGTCACAGGACCAAAAAGGTGAAGTGATTTAATTTGTGTTTGTTTCACTCATATTTCATGGCTTATTTAACCATTTGTAGGGGTACTATATTATGTGTTTACTCTACATGGAGTGTTTCCTAGTTATCCGGCCCGGTCTCTGCACCTGGGATTAGTGCACACCGTTCCCGGGAGAGGATTCGGATCCTCTCCTGGTTACCGTGTGTCGTCCACAGGTGAGTGGCCGACCCTTACCTGCACACGTGACCTCGGTGCAGGTTATATAAGAGGTGTTTACTACCCGTAGCGGGCAGTCAATTCTGACTCGACTCGACAGGGGAAATTTTTTTGAACGAGAGAGCAAAACCTAGATGCCTTATCACTCTGAACAATCTTAATTGAGTTTCAATACATCTTTCCTTATCAGATTCCATGATAAGGAAGTCGTCTAAGTAATTGACAATGTATTTATAACCTTTACGGTACATACAGCGAACAATAAATTCAGAAATAGAATTAAATACGTAGGGGCCTGTCGCCATGCCAAAACACAGTCTAGCGTCTATATATGTCACTTCCCCCCTGCCATCACCAAGATCCCATTTCAGACCTTGAAATTGTCTGTCTCCATAGTATATGTGAAGACCACGATAAGCGTCGCTGATATCGGTACTACATAGCCACATTGACTCCTTCAATAAATCACATACATCGTCAAGTGATTTGTACACAAATTTCTCACATATTTTATCACAGAATTTATTTACAGCTGAACCATCATTACCACTTCGTGAACAATCAGTTATCGGTCTGATACTAATTTTTTCATCATTAGGATCTTTTTTCTTCGTTATAGCCCCAATAGCATGTATACATCTAGGCTTAACATCCGTGGGGAGTATCTGACCCCGTTCCAATTCCAACTTCAAACGCTCACTCATAAATTCTTTGTTACCCTCTTTTAATATGGAATTATAATTAGAGTTTTTATAATCACATGGGCAGTCAGGGTTAACAATCCTAAACCCAAATACCGTACCTTCCATGAGATATTCCCAGTTACAGTCTATTTCCCCCCACATGAAGCATTCTGAAAACATTCTACATGGTTTCAAAGTAATGAGTGAACCGTCCAGTACATATTTACACGCACAAATGCCATCAAAACATCTTTTATACACACAAAATTCTGACTCACGTGGACCCTTAGACTCCCGTATCATGACTCTTATATGGTCATTCTTAGCCTGCAGCGGCCAACCTACGGCATGTATATTACAAATGTCAATATTAGGAACGCTCGCTGACGCACTGATCAGCTGTTTTGTGTTTACATGTAAGTCAATAGGAAACTCCGCCAGTGGGTCAATACACTCCACCCCAGCCACACCATTAACACCTGAGGCAGCGGCCTCTTCAGGATTACTACTAAGTACTTGAACCTTGTGAGTGCAATTAATTTTACCGGTAACAGGACCCTCAGCAGCAGCTAAGGGGGCTTCAATACATGTAGTATCTGGTGAAATGGTAAGAGGTGAGCAGTGGTCCTATGCTTTATACATACGGACATTGTTACAGTCAGAGCACTTGTGGGTGGGATCGTGGCATTTCTGACAAACATGTGCAAAAGCACAGGGGCGAGAATCACACCCCCCTCCATTGAACCTATTGCAAGGGATAATATCCCCAACCTCATTGGTTCTGACGCCTTGGTTAAAACAACCTGGCGCCTGAGGAGTGTTGTTACCTGTAGCATAGCCACCCCTACCTCTACCAGAACCACCTTGGGCGCCGCGGCCCCTACCCCTCCCCGAGGTTTGTTGTTTAGCCTCAGGAACCTTACTCTTTTTTAGGCCCTCTGTACCAAAGTATTTCTTCTCCACAAACTCTGTACCAAAGCCAAATTCTTCAATGTCATTTCCCCATACACATTCTTCTCTTATGTCTGTGTCATACTCAGCATAAGCTGCCTCATCATAGATGTCACTGGAGGCTTTAAAAGAAATAAAGCCCAAGTGGCGAAGAAATTTCTTCATCTCCCTCAACTCACAGAATGTGTGGTCATCTATACCCACACACGCCCAGTTGAGGGAGACGTACATGAGTTCAGCATATGACAATGAACGAGGCTCTCTGCCTCTGGTGAAACGCTTTAAGTCAAATCTTTTCCTACGTCTAGTGACACGATCCGCAGAATTGTCTCTACCTTCTTCCTTTAGGTCAAACATCCGGGGGGGTCCGGTGTAGGATCCCTCGAGCGAGGTGGAGTCTTTGTCTTTGTCTTTATCTTTGAGCGGGAAGCATGACCGGTGATCCGCGACCTAACAAGAGAGAGACAGAGAGAGAGACAGAGACAGAGACAGAGACAGAGACCGAGACAGAGAGACAGAGAGAGAGAGAGACAGAGAGACAATTATATCAAAACATTGAATCCTTTACCTTTTCTAGCATCCCCAATAGATAATTCTCAAGATTCTCCATAACATGAATGTGTATTTCCATAAATATGATTAAAATCAACATAGAAATTATGCAATTCATTCCCCAACTTTATACAGAATGTATATTATACTGATGCCACCTACGGGGGAAATCCTGAATCAGGCCCTGGTTGAAGAGTCTAGGGCTGGCATGAGTCAGGTTTTGGGCTGGCACATGCCAAGTGTATCTTCTATCTGACAACTACAGCTAGAGGACCCACTCTCTTGTCACTTAGAAGAGTCTGCAGACAGGTTTACTTTTTGAGTGTACCTTATTAAAACAACACAAGCTATTTATCTTGCTCTGTACAAATTATTTGTACCAACTATTTTCACAATATTTGCCTATGATTATTACCGAAATGATGATTTTTATAACTGTTATAAACAATGCTTATTTAGCATTTATGTTTTTTTTAATGATTTATTTGCATTATATGTAGGTTTATCTTTTAATTTATCATGACACAGTTTTTATTTTCATCATATTTTCAAATTATTATCACTTAGTAGCTGCTTTGGAGGTCCTCCTAAGTACGCCTTTTGAAACATTACTTTTCACACTAACTAATTCTCTTGATGAAATGGTTTTATACTATTTACTTCAAACAGTTATCCTATACCGGTTTAGCAACGACAAATTATTTCAATATGAACTATTTAACTGGTTATCGTTTAGGATATTTCTCTTGGTGCAAGCTTTTTGTCTTGTCACCTTTTGAAACATGATTTGTCAAACGATTTCTCTACAGGTCTTCTCTGCAAAAGCTGAAAAACCTTCCAGGTCACAAAGTCGTTTTTTTGAACCCCCCTTAAGTACTGTCAAGTTTATCTAAAAGTCGCCAGGTCACTTTTATTATTGCATTAGGTCGAAAGTCGCCTCCAAAACGGCCCAGGTCGCCAGGTCGCTTTTGACCCCTCTGGAGCCACAGAGGAAGGTGGCTGATCTTTCTTGGGCAGCTGGATATGTGGGGGATGAGAGGTTCCAGCGTGCAGAGGATGAGTGTTATGCTCGGGAGGAGGAGGAGCTTTATTTTTAAATGGTTTGACGAAATATGAAGTTGGGTAGGCCTAAGCACTGATCCTTGTATTTCGCAAAAGCTGAATAACCAGCCCCCGTATTTCCTCAAACCTCCGTATTTCGCAAAAACTTCACTTCCGGTCTGGCGTAAGGATACCTAAGGTCATGGGGTCAAATATGGGGTACCTATGTCCGGATCAGTATAGTGGTTAGCGCTTGTGCCTCCCACCACGGCGGCCGGGGTTCGATTCCCAGACGAATTCTGACGTTTTTGTTAGTGACGATTTCGTTTGCGATTTTTTTTTTCGCCGATCCATCAAGTTATGAAGCCTCAACCAACTGTTTTAGGGTATTTTAAGCTAATTCATGTATCATCCATCCAAATATAGGATCTTTTCTGTTGCGTGCGCTATGTTTCTTTTAATATTATTCCATTATGAACGCAAAAACCACCAACTTATATTTCAGGAATTTCGACCATCGACAATCTCCCGGAAAATGTCAAGCCAAAGTCAACCCAGGTACATTTTTATTGTCTCAATTTTTCGCCGATCCATCAACCCTAACCCTCAACCAATTTTTCTTGGGGGCTAGGGCCTAATTCAGCTATCAGGCGTTTAAGTATAGGATCTTTTCTGTTGCGTGAGCTATGTTTCTTTTAAAATAACTCCATTTTAACCCCAAAATCAACCAAAGTGTTGAAATGGATATCCGCGATCAACTTGTCAGCGGCTCAGTGTTGGTCTTGAACTTAAACTTGACCTAGATCTATGACAGATGCTAGTGGAACTTTTGGTCGTATTTTTTTTAAGTAAATAAAATCGTTTTCCACTGGATTATCGTTTAATCGCCTTCCTTTTTGACAAAGGAACATATTTGAATAGTAAATCTGGCATAATGTGTCCAAACAAAGACGATAAGAGGGGGGGGGACTATTTTTTGAAAACCAAATAACGCATGTGCTGAGACCGGAAGTGAGGGCGAACAAGGTGTCATAGCGACAGACAGACGTCTTTGGAGACGATGCAGGTTAATAAAGTGTCCTTTTCTCTGTTGTTACGTAACATATACATTTAAAAATAAAATCAGGATCAGTTTCAGTTCCGTATTTCCCCTCCAGATTGACCTCGAAAGGCCCCGTATTTCGTTGAGACCCTTCATAAGGGTCGAAACAAAATACGGGGCCTTGAGAACTTGAGAACTTAAACAAATCCTGTATACGTATTGGGAAAACATACAATTGGACAAACAATAGATGGAAGACCAATATGCGGCTTTGAATGAGGAGCCCACTTCCCTAGAAAGGGAAAGAGATGAGGTTATCACAGAAAATCTGAGGCGGAAAGCTTCTCTGAAGGAAAAACGTGATAGGTTGATAGAGGACAACTAATACATAAAAAAGAGGGTTGCTCTAGAATCTTAAGAATTTCAGAAAATTCAGGGGGAAATAGCACGAGCTAGTCATGCTAATGAGGATTCTCAGGAATTAGATATGAGAAGGAAATAAAGAAATACTCTACTGATTGTGAAGCCTTAAGAAAATGTAGGAGAGAGTTAGAAAAAGGGCGAGACCAACTAGTTCAGGACAATGAGGAGACTAGAACTCAGATCCTGGAGGAAACTGAAGAACTCAGGGGACAGCGAGAAGCTGAGGTAAAGGCGGTATGTGCCTTGGAAGCCAGGACAACAATGCTACAAGGTGAAAAGGGCAGACATCAGGAGGTTCTCAGTGAGACAGAGAAGGTGGGTCAACAGGAAGTAGACTGCCACCAGGAGACAAGGGAGGATAAGCCGCGAGCTGTCCGGGAACAATTCAAGCCTTTCCTGAATGAAAATGCTACTAGGAATGTGGATAAGAGGGTCTATAAAGGAGACAATAGTTCTCGAAGGAGTACCCAGTTCATACCAGGAGATACAGTCCCTGCGTCTACACAACCTTGAGTAGTAGATAGTGAGCAGGGTGGAAAGGAGATATCACCTGAAAAAGAGGTAGTAGATTATTATGATAATAAATATTGTAATGAAGTCATAAATCATAGCTATGGTTCATTGAATCCTTTTGCGGAGGATGACCCCGCTCAATATGGAGCTGTGGGAGACTATGATGACAAGGGGAATTTTAAATATTGCCCTGATGCTCATTACACGTACCCTCCTTCAAATGTTAAGC
Source organism: Harmothoe impar (assembly GCA_947462335.1). Lineage (NCBI taxonomy): Eukaryota > Metazoa > Annelida > Polychaeta > Phyllodocida > Polynoidae > Harmothoe > Harmothoe impar. Next base: position 62,539,037 of record OX381718.1, on the reverse strand, counting down.
CTGCAACTACAGGAGTAGCAACGGGGGATAGGGAGAAATTTCCAATTAGATGAAATGGCACACAGGCTAGTACTGTGGGAAATGTAAGCACTGTGCCCCGTGTAGGCTTAACTAGCTACCAGGGGCCGAGGTTTGACGATTCTGCAGGACCGAGTAAAGGTTCTGATGATGATTCAGTAATGAGGAGGTCACTAAACAGAAGAGTGACCCTGACCCCTGCAATTGCACGATTGCATGATACGGATCCGGCAATTGGAAACATGGGGCTGGACTGCTATAGTAGGGGCCAAGATGGGTCTGACCTATTTGATTGGAGCCAGAGAGCTTCAGGACAATTAGTCTCTTCCGGCTATGCGGCCAAAAGATCCGCAAAGATAACTAAACCTTACAAGGGCAATAAACCTTGGAAGGAGGAATACCAAATGTTACTTGATGACTTCAAGTATAATTGTTGGAGTAACGAGGAATCCTTGGGAGCCTTTGCCATTTGGTTGAGTGACGGTCCAGGTAAAATAGTGGTAGAGGACTGGAGGGACACTCACGGGCAAAAGGCTACATATGATCAGTTAGAAAGATTGGCTTCTTATACTTTTTGGAAGATGGTGACCAATGATCATTGGATACTGTTCCAGAAGAGAACACAGAAGCCGAAGGAATCTGCAAAGATATATGGTCTGGAACTGTAGAGGCTGTTGCAGCAAGCACGTCCCGAGTGGAGTAGGGATGCCAAATATTATATTGAGTCTCTATTTGTATGTTTCATTAGTGGACTTAGTGACCCTGATCACATTAAAGTGACAGAGAGAGCCTGGAAGGCTGGTTCTTCCATGGCAGGGAGCAAGCAGGGATGGTTCCTGCTAATAGGAGTCAGCGCATCTGCAGAATTGAGTATTCCTTAAATGAGGATGGTTCTTCTCCTGAAGAATCTGAGGGGGAGGAGAGGGTAGACACTCTGAAATTTAAAGGGCGTCCACGCTCGGTGAACCCAGGGAAGCTTCCAAGTAATAAGAAACAATCGGAAACTTCCCGGAAAACGGATGCCAGGGAAGTTCCCTCGGAAACCACTGAACGAAACAAGAACCCGGAGAAGACTACTTCGGATAAAACAAATAAGTCAGAGGCCCCGATGGTAATACTGTTAAGTGTTACCGTTGTCAGGTGACAAGACATTTTGCTGCCAAATGCAAGGCAGAGAAGCCGGTTCGGAGAAGTGAAGATCCGGGAAACTCAATGGGGTTACCCAGATTGGCGAGGTGGTAACCCCTGAGAAAATATGCCAAATTATCACCGACGTTGATGGTGAAGGATCATCTAAGGTGGATACATCCAGCAAGAAGGAAGATGGGACTGATCATCCCGGAAACCATGAGGCTGGGGATGCTGATACAACAAGCGCCCAGGGGTGCGCGGAGGGGAAACTCAGTATTGGTATAGAGGAGTCAATAACCAAAGAGTTGGTTAAGGTTAGAGGAACCAGGCTTCCCCCAGGTCATCCTTGTCTAGAACACTTAAAAGGATGTGGATTCAACTTGGGAACGATGGTTACCTTCACAGGTTTACGAGGAATCCCTCAGTAACTGATGGGAAGAGGTGGTATGTTCCCTGTTCTGTACAAGGATAGTCTGGAGAGTTCCTGGTGGATACTGGAGCTAGCCACTCAATGATCTCCCAGGGGTTCTTTGACTCGTTGCCGAGTATGTGTGATAACCTCAAAATGAGCGTAAACGCATGCGCGGCCGATGGTACTAGGATGAGGACATTTGGACGGACTTTTCTGATTATCTCTGTGGCTGGGAAGGAGTTTGTGTGGGCCCTGACCATAGCAGAGATTGAGGATGATGGAATCATAGGGTTAGATTTTGCGGCACTCTTTGGGGCGACATTGAATGCAAAGAGTGGGAAGTTGAAGATAGAATACCCGTATGATGATAGTGTACCCTGTAAACTAAGGATTATTAGTAGTATCACCAGTGTGGCACACATTGTTAAGATTCCTGCGGGAATGACTTGTGACGTACTAATCAGTGTGGGTCGTTTACTCCAAAGGGGATTGGCAGTAATGGAGCCCAGTATGGCGGTTTTGTCCCAAAAAGGGCTAGAATCTGCGGATACCCTAATAGGGAATTCCAGATGGTCAGTTGCACCCGTTACCAATACTGGAAATGTCACCAGATATCTCCAGAAAGGCACTGAATTAGGGAAAGTGATACTTGCGGAGGCAGTCACCAGTAGCGTTCAGGATACGCTGGTGGAAGAAGGGAAAGGAGGTGATTTACATGAAGAAATCAATAAATTGTTGATAGATTCATCACTAGAAGATAAGGTACACAAGAAAGCGCTGCTGAGAATGTTACAGCACTGTAGGAAATTTTTTGCAGGCCCTGGGGAACCGTTGGGGAGAACTGATAAAGTCCTACATGAAATTAAAACAGGGGATAATCCTGCGTTTAAGATTCCTTATAAGAGATTGCCTCTAAAAAAGAAAGCTGTGGCAGAAGAGGAAATAGCAAAAATGTTGCGGGATAATGTTATAGTTCCTAGTATCAGCCCCTGGTCCTCACCAGTGTGCCTGGTTACTTAGAAGGATGGTACCATACGGTTTTGTATTGATTACCTTAAGTTGAATGGTCTGACCAAGAAAATTTTTTACCCTTTGCCTCGAATTGATGAAACAATCGATTCTTTAGGGGGTAATGAATGGTTCTGTACTTTGGACCTACAATCCGGGTATTGGCAAGTAGGTATGAAGACAGCGTTTTCTAGCCATATCGGGTTGTATGAGTATAAAGTAATGCCATTTGGTTTATGTAATGCCCCTACGACGTTTAAGGCTATGATGGAACCATACCTTCTTCTGGCCTCACTTGCAAAAACCATATAGTGCACCATGAATTAACACTTTTGTGGTATCCCTTTTGTTATCTAACATATACAGCTGCAAAGGCCGAACTACAGCAATCATTAACAGAGACTATAGAAGAGCAGATAGCCCTGGGTATCGACGTTATCACAGATGGTGAGATAGGACGGGAAAACTATATCTACCACTTTTGGTGAGTACTTAATTGGGGTCCTCCATCACATTTGGTGTATTTTCTGTCACTAAAAATAAATCATTCAAAGTAACAATTTAGAAGACTTTGGTCTTATCACCCAAATTAAATCTTTGGATAATTGATAGGTGACAAGTAGTAAATGATTCCATGGAGGTCATCTCACCAATCAATTGTATGCATATTTGGATGAATAGCTGAGTTTGTTATATCAATAGTATCAATGATTAATTAGATAATGAATAAATCTCAATAATTAATCAATCAATAATTACAATACTGATTAAGATCTCTTCAGAGGTGTCCTTGGATGGTCTCACTGTCACCGGCAAAAAAGCTTAACAAATACATAATCTTCATACACTAGCCGTCATTTGGATGGGTTTGACTTTGACAAGCCGGTGTCCAAGGTAGGCCGGCAGGGGGCGGTGAAGTGGACCTGTCCGCAGATCATGGGTGCTGTCACGTGTACCGGTGGTGCCACCTGGTGTGTGGATGAGTGGCAGCAGGCACAAGCCGTGTCACGTGTTCCTGTCAAGTACACCCTCCCTGGACCAATGACCATCGCCGATACAACACAAAGTAAGTCGACCCTCCCTGGACCAATGACCATTGCCGACACAACACAAAGTAAGTCCACCCTCCCTGGACCAATGACCATCGCGGACACAACACAATTTCAATTGAACAGTTCAAATTTCAACATTAATTGTAACAGAGACTTTTGATTTATGCTGACAATACATTATATTGTTAATGTTATTATATTATGCACACATGCTTTTGACAGATTCACATTACAAAGACCACATTGCTCTCCTCGAAGACCTGGCTGTCATTGTGAACCAACACGTGTGTAGTCTAGCAGCGGCAGGATGTAAATACATACAAGTGGACGAACCCCTGCTCATGCGCAAACCTGACGATGCATTGAACTTTGGATTAGATATACTCACTAAATGCTTTAAAGTAGGAATATGTCCATAATATCTTCTTAAGGCATCTTCTGTGGGTCTATCTCCGCGCATGTGGTTAATTCTATTTGTATACATATACTTCCAGCATATTGCCTATTATTCCATATATTGAGTTCTTCTCTCTATTTTTTCATGATATTTCATTTTCCATGATTAAATGGTAGATACATGCATACTGGAGCATGCGATAAGATATTACATTGCATACCATATGACAATAAGGATCCAAATTCATATTTTACAACCTGTTCAAGAATCAGTTATTCCTAACCTCATTAAATATTTCCATCCTCCATTTCAATTTTCTATGTGCTCCGTTCCCTTACCATTATTCAAATTTTGCAGACTGGAATTTTCTTATCTAATTCTATATAAGTGATGCAATCTATTGTGATAATCCAGGGGCAGTAACCTTGGGGCATTAAGTGCCCAGTTATCCAATGAGCATAATTTAGATATTGCACTCTAGAGTCATCACCTTTGACAATCACGTCAAATACAAGCTACTGAGAGCGGAGAGAATATACAATTGAGAAAAATAGACTATGTGAACTTCTTGGTAAATTAGATAGAGTGTATTGCTTTTAATTCGTCAATCGTTGTTTTTTCTTCTATACATAACATATGTCATCCAGGGAGTAGGCAGTGAAGTTGAAAAGACTGTTCATCTGTGCTGTGGTTATCCTATTGAACTGGTATGTATAAGAAGTTCCAGCACAAGTATCTTTAAGTGTTTACCATAGATGTGGCCATAGGTAGTGGAGGCAGTAAATTGTGGTATTTCCCTGTTGACCAATGTTTTTTCTCTCAAATGAGTCATATGACCTCATTCAAATCCCAAAGTGGGGCTAACAGTGAGGTGCCCCTGCATGGGTAAAAATCAACATGGGCGACACAGCGACACGGGGGTTTTAAAATCCGACACGACCGACACGTCCCTTTTAAAATTCAACAGACACATTTTTATTAGCCCCCAGTATATTCTATACATATAAAATTCGACACGGCCCTCCTTGCTAAAATTCGACACGGTGACACGGTCAAAACTGAGGGTACCCATGTAGAGGCACAGTGAGGAACAGAGTGAGGGGGTCTCCAGAGTACCTGGGGAACTCTGTCTGCACTGGCTATGGGGATGCTCATATCTGGGTGCCACCTAGTGCAATACACGGTGTTACCCAGGGGACATGACAGAGGGAGGGAACAGACATTTTCTTATTTTACATCAGTATAATTGACGGCAGGTCTTGTTTTTGGTATATGGCACTGCTAATCATTCCCCAAGTAACACACAATATTAATAAGTTGATCAACCACAGAGAAGAGTCCAAATGGTATTTAAAATGCAATAACTATGTCCTCATATCTGTCTCCCCTTTTCAGGACAGTACTGACTACCCAAAGGCTGACAAGAACAACTACCAGAGACTGGCAGACCGGCTGGACAATGCAGGATTTGATGCAGGTAGACTTGATAGAGACATTTTAGCCCTTGAAGGTATGATTCCTTAATGTCCACATGTCATAATGATGCACCAATACAGCGGCTATCAGTAACTCATTGGCAATCTGCACCATGGCTCTATAATCACACTTATTTTACAAATACCTATAGATGGATATGGAGAGATTTACTAATTGATTATTGTTTCTTTCCTTCAGTTTCTATAGAAGATGCTCACTGTCAAAATGACCTGTCACTTCTCAAGTCCTTCAAGAAGGTGAAGGTTATCCTGGGGTCGGTGAGGGTAGCAGAGAGCTGTGTGGAGACGGTAGGTACAATACATAGTCTATACGAAAATGTGCCGGACACCAGCTATAGCCGGCTAATAGCCTGCTGGACCGGCAGAAAGTCTGTACCTGCCGGTCCCAATGACTGGCTTTGATCCTGGGCTACATGCCAGTTTTTACAGCTCGTAAATCGGACCATTATTAAGGTATCTAGCGATTTAACTAGAGAGTCTGAATATTAAATGTAAAAAAAACAAACGGAAATTTATAAACTATGATTTTACATTTAAGTTTTATGATGGCCAGTCAAAGATGTGGAGGCCGTACATTGAGCACACTCTCCTACTGAGAGTGTGAGTAAGATGTGATATGCAAAAGTGTTATAAGCCTGGGACAATGGTAATTATCCATGGCTTGCGCCTTGGACAATTACCCGGTCCTTGGCTTATAACACTAATACAGCAAGTCACTTGTACCAAATATAGATACTATGTAAAACCTAATAATTTCTTATGCATGTACACTCAATAAACTTCATGATTTCTTATAAATTCTGGGTTACCTATTATAAAGAGCATTCTTCTCTTTATCAACACTACATAATCACTTTCATAACCAATAACACACAATACTTATCCTCACACAACATTCCTTAGGCCAAAAAAAAGGTGTGTTTCACATTACCCCGCCCTACCTAGACAAACAGGGCTAACCCTAGAAATTATTTTTGGTCATTTTGGGGCTATATTTGAGTGGAGTGCAATTCGAGACAATGGTTTGTGACTCGGCACTGAAGTTCATGAGTCAATTTCATGGTTCTTTCCAGACCAGAGTAGAAAAAAAAAGTTTTAAAAAACCCAACGTACTTACCCTAGATTTGGAGACCATGTAACCTGAGACACACCAACTACTTTTTTTGGCCCTAATATGACATAATCATTTTTTTATTAAATATATATTCTCACACTAAGCTCCTCTTGCAGTTAGGAGAGGTGCGCAGCCGCCTGGAGGAGGCCCTGCGGTACCTGCCTGCACACCGCCTGGTGGTGGCTCCGGACTGCGGGCTCGGCTTCCTGCCAAAACACGTCCTCCAGCAGAAACTAACTAACATGGTGGCTGCTGCCAAATCCCTACCCTAAAGGGTTTATAGCACAGTGGTAGGGCATACGCCTGCAGTGCAAAAGGATTGTGGTTCGAAACCATGTGAAGATGTCACATCGCCCATACAAAACATTTTCAAAAAAGTGCCAGCGCACAGACCCTCAGACCATTGTGTAATGTATACCCTTTCAAGTTTGCATATAGGGGCATGGATCAAGGGGTTGTAAAACCATAATTTGTGGAAGAACTGAATTCCATTTACACTCAAAGGTTAATGTATCCAGTTATAAAGTAGGATATCTGATTCAAATAAAGTATGAATCAATCTGGAGGGTTGAGTCAATGCCACGAGAGTGTCTTGGTATATCTTTTTGTTTCAATGAGAGCATGCAACTCTCGTTTATTAATAAACAACCCATTCGAGACGTGGTATACATTTGTACTCATGAGTGCAAAAAAAAAAGTATTTCATCAATGATAAATAATATCAGCTTGTAAAATTGTTTTGAATTGAGATTATTACATTGGCTCAATGCACTAACACAAATGTGATGATGAACAGTAGTTTCAATGATTGATGATTTAGAGTAGTAGAAAAAACAGACATAAGTAATACATACAAACAAAGAAATCTACAAAATAACTAAAATAGACTAGTGCAAATCATTTCACACAGGAACTGAGATGAACTAATTTGGCATTTACTAGTGTCCATATACATAGTTAATACAGTTGTCACCACTAGTATGGCTTGGGATACTTTTCCCTCAGGTTCTTGATTCATTTCAACTTGCATTGAACTGTGCCTTAGACACACTCTATTTTAAGTCTTCAGGTTAGACATTCCAGAGCATCCTACCCATGTATGCTGGCAACTTCTTGTATCCCTCTGTTATGGGTCTCCTGCGGGAAAGGCGCAGCTTGGAGTCTGAACACAGTGTTCTGTCTCCAAGTGGTTCCACATCCACAGTTGGACCTCCCTCAGGTTATTCAGCCTTGTAGTATTTCAGCATCAGGGTGAGAAGCAGCTCGTCCCACCTTCTTGCTAGCAAGCTAGTGTCACTCATAGAGTGAAGATCGTCTACACTGTAGACACATCTGCTTGTATTGAGACAGGTCCTTAACCCTCTGTTCTGTAGCCGTTGCAGCTTCAATAGACTCATGTCACTACCCGCCACGTAGAAGAATGATGCACAGTCAAACAGAGTTGCAATGCTTGTCTTGTAGATGGTGAGGGCAGTGATGCGGTTTATCAAGTTTCTGATTTTTGCCAGATTGAACAGTCTGTTATTTACATTCCTAGTCAGTTCAGTGACAGCGTACTCAAAGGTCAGTTTTGAGTCTAGAGGAACCCCTAAATAAGTTATTGGCCTGTTTTTACTACACAAAATATAGGAGGTATGTTCGGGTTTCAACTACAATAACACCTTCCAGTCAGACAAAATTTGCTATTCATTGATACCTATCATATCCATCAGAGTTGAGAATTGGCTGCACCACAGGCTCGAGAACATTGGAGTTTGAAATCACAAATCGCAAGTTTTTACCCAAAAATGTCACACAGTAAAAAATGGCTGATAAAATAAAATGTCCTCCCATCTTAATATGAAAAGCATCCTGCAAAGTATTTCTCGACCAAATCATATGCTAACATCACAAAATGAAAGATCATTTCCCTAAAGAACCCCACTACATGGAACTGGAAGGTCCCAATGCTATTGAAAGGGACCCACACATATTCCACCCCCTCCCTGTCGTTGTGCGGGTTGCCCCCTCCTTTCTTTCCGCTGCACCGCTCAGCAGCACTGCGGTGCCTGCACTCAGCCCCTCAGGGGGCACCATAGGCGTTCAGAAAAGGAGACCTCCTAGAGGCAGCTTGTCAGCGGCTTCTGCGCAAAACAGGGGTTTATTGATCTTAAAGAGTTTAGATGTAAAAGGACATGAATCCACCCAAGAGTTGTAAAGACACCCATGTGGCAATTGCAGTACCCCGGTAACAGGGTGTATACTGATCAGGCCCTAATTACATGAAAATAGTTAACCTTGCAAAAATAGTTTGAGGATTATATCTAACCATCCCTTACCCAGATTTTTGTTCCTTTAAAAGAGTGTATCCAAACTCTTCATTTCCGACAATATTTAGTTATTTTCCTAACCTGACTTTGTGGTAAGACCCTGTATGCTGAAGTGTAGTAAACCAAAGGTCTCTCAAAAGGACCAAAATGGCCATGCCTTTCTGGGGGCATACTATAGTGTCTCACTGCTACACCAATTGCAATTGAGATCCATAGATCTCCACGGACAGATTAAATAAATGTTGTGAACTATAATAGTGCATTAAATGTTGGCATAAATTGAAAATTGTGTAACTGTGATAAATGTATTACCAAATAAAAAATATTCAAAGAATGAAATCAATCAGCCTGTACTCCGTGGAAAAGGGGTAATTTTGAAAGGTCTGGTTATATATAGATGGTGTCATCTTTGTACCTTGAGTGCAGGGATTGAGACCAGCAACCTACACCTTTAATAATCTCCTGTAGCGCCTCCTACAGCAAGCAATTAACTCTATCCATCATGACGGTAGACAGTGGTAATTAAAGTGGCATAGTCCGATGATTAGGGCTCAAAAATAAACTTTGCTAGAAATGAACCAGAATGTCCGATATGGCCATACTTCATGTCCTACCTGTTTTATGTCAGATTATTCCCCAGAGTTCACCTAAACTTTCAACTTATTATAAGTTTTATTCTCAATTTAAGACTTTTGGAATGCACACTATAATTCCACCCATTGAAAATACACTGTAAAAGGCTATACCTGTGTTCATGGCACCCTCTTAATTGCCTCTTATCGCCCATCAATGATATCTTATTGTGGCCCATCCACCAAATATGATATTGTCATGACATTTTAAACAGATTTAAGTGAATTTTAGAATATATAAAAAATCAGACGATGCCACTTTAAGGCATTGACGACTCTGTGTAATTTAAACTCCTATCTTCTATACTAATTCAGAAAATTTCAAATTTTGGACTCAGCGGTAATACATGCAGGTGGTTCAAGAGTTATCTCACTGGAAGGTCACAATGTGCATTGCCTAATAATGTTATTTCTAGCTGTTTACCTATTACCTATGGCGTCCTTCAAGGGTCTGTCTTCGGCCCTGTCCTATTCTCTATTTACATAAATTCTTGACCTAATTTGTATAATTATGACATAACTTTGTACAATGATGCGGTTATCTTTGTGACTAAGAGAGAATATATGCATGAAGCATTGCTTGCTCTTTCCTCATGGTGTGTTATAAATAGTTTAACAATTAACGAAAAGAAAACAAAATGGATGTTGTTCCATAATGTTAATCAGGAAAATCCTGTCTTTAGATTAAATGGGGTAACTATTGAATGAGTGTATGATTTCAAATATCTTTGCTTGGCATATCAAATTTCAAGACTTTGCAAAAGAAAAGGGGTCTTGGTGGAAGAACGGCAATGCACAGAACCTTGTAATTACATATGTAATTAATTAACTGAATAAATCAAATTTTCAATCGATAAATTACCCAGCCTTTTCAAACATAAAAAGGTTTGAATGCATTATCAATCGAATTTTTCATAGAAACAAATTTTAAAAGAGCCATTAGTAATGACTATGTATTTAACTCCCTTATGGAGACCCTGCTACCACTCTACTGGTGGGATGTAGAGGTACTAAGGTGTAGCTTTATACATACTGTTTAATATGGCCTCCAGGTGGCAGCACTGAGAGGAGGCTACTGGCTAGAAACATAATTATTCTTACATAGCAGCTATTGATCTATTATTTACATATTTATTAATCTGGAAGGAAGAAATTTACAATCATATACATGCACAAATGTTGAGTTTTGAATTTTGAAGATTTGAGCAATTGATTATTTAAAACGGCATTCTCACCGAGGATCTATTGGTCACATTTATAGTACTATTCTAGTTTAATATGTGGTGAAGCGTTTGTGTTGAGAAATGGTGATTTAACTTATTTATAATGATGTACGCAACTAGATAGCAGTACAAAGGGAACCTTCAATTCCCATTGCGCTTGCAAGTAACCTGACTAGACCTTTCATCAAATACAGTGTCACATAGACGGGTGGTGAATCCAGAATACATGATGCGCAAAATCTTTATGACGCATTGTGGGTATAAATGTGGTACACACAGATGTAGTATAGATGATATCATACACGAGGGTTGCTCTGGTTGATTTATGTACATCAATGTAGCAGGCATTTGTGTTTATTTCTTTATTTGAAGCCATTTAATGAAGGAAAACCTATTTTTCTTAGCCCATTGAATACAGAAACATTGTATTCAATTTGGAGGGGGGGGACATTGAATATGGCCTTCCAGTGCTTAAGCATAGGAGATCTAGTTTTTCCAAAAAATAAAAATATATATGCATCATGTCACGTCGAGTTAAATGCCCAGCTAATGTTGGAATCTATTTATAAACATACATTGGTATTGTTGCTGTACATTTAATGAAGACTATGGACTCTCATTCTAAACTATGTGGAATATTAAGTGTGTAAATAAATGGCATTTCCTGTTCACCATACTGGACCTTCAGTCACCATCACCAATAGTACATGGCTACATTAAAAAGCAATCTCATCCAAGTATGTTGTACCTTATTTCCTTATTGGCAATCCAAGATCAATTGTTCAAAAATAAATGAGGGTACCAAGACTTTGATACCAGTCAATCTAGGAAACATCATCATTAACACTAAACAGGGCAGAAGATCAAAGCTAAGGGTTTGGTTATCTTGGAACCCTGTTCACGTCAAGGCAGATACCTTATCTATGTTGTACCTCATTGAACCTATCTCTACCGGAACCAGACAGACAATATGGTGACATGTCGGGTGTTGACAACTGGTGTCACCTGGTGGGATGTAGAGGTACCAAGGTGTAGCTTTATACATACTGTTTGATATGGCCTCCAGGTGGCAGCACCGAGAGGAGACCACTGGCTGGAAACATAATTATTCTAACGTACTAGCTATTAATCTATTATTTACATATTTATAAATGTGGAAGGAAGAAAATTACAATCATATACAATCACATTATGTTGAGTTTTGACTTTTGAAAATTTGAACAACTGAATGTTTAAAGCGGCATTCTCACTGAGGATCTATTGGTCACATTTATAGTACTATTCTAGTTTACTATGTGGTGAAGCGTTTGTGGTGAGAAATGGTGATTTAACTTATTTTTAATGAGGTACGCAACTAGATAGCAGTACAAAGGGAACCTTCAATTCCCATTGAGCTTGCGAGTCCTAACAATGAAGAACTAACATCTTGAAAAGGTACTATTACATTTGAGTCATGGCCATAAGCCATTCTCTTACTTTTTATTCAGTAATGGATGATTATACAAATGTACACTATGTACATTACAAGGATGAATTTGTGACTTCATTATTTAAACTCTCTACCCGTATCACTAGCCCTCTTTCGATTCTAATCTTGGACCCTATCGCAATGTTGAATATGGTAGTCTATATCCATATTCAACATTGCAATGGGGTCCAAGATTAGAATCGAAAGAGGGCTAGTGATACGGGACCTGGGTATTTCTTAAAGAAAGGCAGGGGACAATTGGTATATGCATGTAATACATATAATGTTTATAGTATTCGTAGCGCTCAAATACACCTTTTACCATCTGGTTAGATGCTCCAGCCTGTTGGCACAACACACAAAAAAACCCACAGTAGAACATAGTAGAATATGTGATGGAAAACCTCCTCGAAGTAAAATATGGACATCAACCTACAGTGAGAACAATAGGCCCAACACCAGAGCGGAGTATAAAGTATTAAATTCTGTGATCGTCCCTGACACACATTGTTTAACTATTTGAGTGTTTGACTTTGTTTTATATATTGGGGGTATTAAAGCAGTTGAGGGTGGGAAAGGGGTGGACGGGCAGTTGGATGGTTGGCAATGTTTGTCGGGGGCAGGAGGTTGGTCAACAACTGTAGTCGCCATTTGAACGATTTCGATATAGGACATGGACTTGTGTAGAATTTATTCGTCCAACATCTTTTGGATTTCATCACCAACCATTTGCTTCAGCACCTGTTTCAGCTTGTATGTGATGCTGTCTGGTAGCTGATGATCCTGGTCTTGTTCGATGAGAATCCACGCAAACAGGACCAGTTTAGAAGGGTAACACGCAAGCAGATACCTCACAAGAAGAGTCACCTTCTCGCCTTCGTCCTTAGCTGTCTGAATAAGGCTCAGTCTCACAATGCAGAAATGTCATCTCTATTAGGCCCTAGTGTGTCAGCCCTCTATCCCCCCTACTTTTTGCGAAATTTGACTTTGTTTGGGAATTTCGGCGAGTAGAACGCTTCGACTTAGAGTCTATCATTTGATCATTGGCTCTGTTTTTTGGTCTTGGCAAGTTTAGAGCCCGGTCTTTGTCATATTGCGGAATAATCCGGCTACTGAGCTGTCTGCAATTTCAACCCCCATAAAAGAGAAGCCTAATCTATCAATATCAACAGAAATTGCGGACTTACCTTGCATATTTGAGCTGTAATCGATGAAATTAACCAATTTGGTACCGAATCATCGTCCCTCGGCGTTCCCGTGTCCGCCATGTTGGATTTTGATACCGGAGATTGCCGAAGCGCTCGATAAACAAATTATTTTTTGATCAAGGCGGTAATACTGTCCAAAATGTCCGCAAATGCCTCTATATTACCTGTAGGAGTAATAATATTACCTTGAATGTCCGCAATTTGCTCGATTTCTGAAGATAAAGATGTTCGTGCCGACCCCCGAGTAAACCGGATGTCATTTTTGATGTCGTAAAACGGGAAACCTTTTCTCAAGAATCCGAGGAGGCAAGTTTCGGCGACTTAACTTTGCCAAAAATCAATCAATCCTCCTTAATTTGACCATGTAAGTAGTAAATTATTGCAGATTAACAAAGAGTAAAATGTTTTCTTTACGTTGTCAGCTTTTAAGGCAGGAGAAACAATGATAAGTCTCGCAAAATGGACTTCAAGCGAGACGAGTCAGTGAACTCGCTGACTCGCCTGTAAATTAGTGAAATTTCGAAGACGAAAAGAATATGAATCTGTTAAATCAATTTTAAATAATGCCTCAAAATGATGTGTTATAACATATTATACAATAAATTTACCCATTTCTTTACTATACACTACCTTTTTCTTCATTTTAATCACATACCCGGTCAAAGACGCCACCGGTCAAAGACGCCACCGGTCAAAGACGCCACCGGTCAAAGACGCCACCGGTCAAAGACGCCACCGGTCAAAGACGCCATCGGTCAAAGACGCCACCGGTCAAAGACGCCACCGGTCAAAGACGTTTGAACTGTTACAAACTCATGAGACTGAGCCATAAGAGAACAAAAAATATGATATACCATCAACTCAGTACAAAAGGGTGAATGTAAACCTCAAAAGTGTAAGTTGCAGCTCTTTTGCACTGCAGGAACGATACACATATATTAGCGCATAAGCCAATTTGGCTGAGACTGACCACGACTGCCAAATTAAGAGTTTGGTCGCCACCATGATTTTTGGATAGCTATATGTATAGGGTATCGGAAAATATGAGGTGGCCTTGCCTCAGGAGTAGCTTACGGTCAGGGCAGGGCTTCAAGGTCAGAGAAGTCTAGAAAAATATGAAAATTATTGATTCACATATGTAAGTGGAAAGTCACTTTAAATTTGAATTTCCAATCAAATAAAATAGCTCTGACGTACTACTCATTCAGGGCAACACAAAAAAGACAAAAAACTTTTCTATCAAAACAGTTACCTTTCAATTGTTATAAGTTCTTGGAATATATCCAGATATTCTCCATGATGCATGAGGGAATACCTACATAGTTGAGGATCATGGAAAAATGAGGTGGACTTACAAATTACATGCCTTTTGGTAAAGGCTGGCCTCATTCCACCATGATGCTATAAAATACCAGATTCACAGCAACACACTTAAGAGGCAAGAACCTTGGTTTAACTTTGTATTTTCCGTCATTTTAAAAACCTAGAATATACCATATTGTGAGGCCAATTGAAGTCGGTTGGAGACATGTTAAAATCTAAATGGTTGTAAACTGTCTAGAAATCAACCATTGAATCTGTCAGTGGGATGCTGCAAATCCCCCATGAATTCTGACCACTGCATAAAGTGCTTGGCTTGCCTATGCTCACTTTTAAAAGTTAATTAAAATTGAAGAGTATAACTGTGGTTTGACATCTAACCCAGTGAACAAAATATGTTTTATAACGTTCTGAACGTTCTGAATGTATAACATTATTTTACCTTATAATAAAACACTATTTTCTGTTCTTATATGGTTTGTGTTGAATAGCATTTCTTTTCTGGGGGTTTTCAAACATTTTCCAAACATTCAGGAAACATTCTTTTTACGTTATATAACATATTCTTGTTTACTGGTAAGAGTTTAGAACATAAGTGTTTTTTTTCATTTCTATCTTTATCGTGAGAAGTGCATTATAAGGTGTAGGTTTAATATTCCTGTATCCATTACAAAATATAAGTGTGTTCGTTTTTTCTTTTAATAGTAGCTCAATATCTCCCAGTACAATTATGAAGCAACAATATAACACATAATTGTCAAAGAAAACACAGGCATTTTATTCCATATTTAATACAGATCCTAAAAACAGTGATCTCATTGTGACGTCTGAATATTAAGGAATGAATGGTGCTCTTGTAGGTATATGCCTTCCACTTTTAAATAACATTGTGTTTCAGTCTAGGAATAATTGAAAGTGGGCTATACGCCAATGTTATTTTCATTCCCTTTTTAATAACAATGATGACTGTGAAATTACAGATATAGAAACAGGTGTAAGAGGTAAGCGCTGTACATATAGGGAGAGGCTGGTGGCTGGATGTCTCCCTTGTCCAAGACAGACTCTTAGTCTAGATTGTGGCTGATCATGAAACAATGATGGTAACGTCCTTGGTGTTTCCCGCGAGGGATCTACTTGCCGCTGGAAGAAAGGAAAGAGACAATAGCAGTTTATTTGAAAAAAAACACCCTTTTATCCCATCGGGTGATAGACACTCCAAATTATACATACCGTATTCGACGTAATAAGCGCACAGTGCGCTTAACAAATTGATATGGACACCTTTTAGTAGTTAAGAGTTTTATTGGGGTCAAAAATTGAGATATTTTTGGTTATTTCTAGTATAAAAATCTGCCAAAAACGGGGGGTGTGCGCTTATTAGGGGGTGTGCGCTTATTAGGTCGAATACAGTGATTGTGTCTGGACAGCTGACTTTTCTAAAGCCAAAATCACTTTTCATTTACTTTTGTGCAGAACAGTTTTTATGAATTAAATATTTTAATTACCTGCTGCAAGATCAAAAAACTACATATTTTATGGTGGGAAGGTCTCTCACATTATTCTTGGTTGTGTTTGACAAACGATAGATAGTGGAAGCCTTGGGAGTTAATCCCTCCAATCAGGGTTCTCATGGACCCATATCTTTCAATATGATAAACTTGTGAATAGAAATTTTGTGATTTTTTTACTGTTTTCCCCATATTGTACTTTCCGCAGAGATTTAACCCATACACTGGTGAGAGATGTTGTATGCGCTATCACCAGAATCTGGATGAGCACCGCCTGACCTGAAAGATACCATACCACTTAAAACTATCATGTGTGAAATAAAAACATACCATTTGCAGTTCCACATGCAGTACGGCTTTTTAGGATTTTTGCACTGCCCGTCCCACTGGAGGGATAAAAACATGTGTGAAGGAAAGGTTCTAGCTAAGTCTGAAATGGGGACTTTTATCAAATTTATGAACTGAATCTACATACACTGTGAACAAATTCTGTTGAATGACAGAGATTCACTGGCATCACTGGGTGCTGGACTTTCACCATAAAAATAACGATCACTGCTGTTTCAAATCCACTGTATAACTAGTTATAAGTCTGGTGCCAGTAAATAACTGTTATTCTAACAGAACAAAGAAAATCATTCTCCTTTTAATACAGTAATTATAATGGTATTTTGTGTAACTCATTCATCCCAGTGTTATTCAGTCAATTGATTCCCCTATACCAAACAACAATCAATACAGTTCCATGTCGAATTCGGCACCATGTCTAATCAGCAACATCATATTAGTGTCAAGACTTCAGGTCTAATCAATAGGAATTAGTTTATGAGAGCCTTCTAGAATGCTAGTCTATGAGTAGAAGTCACTCTAGGATGGCTACAGAGCAAACCTCATAGTTATGATTGTATATGTATTTCTTATTACCACAAAAATGGTGTTCAAAGCATCTATGAAAATCTCCTTGTGAACCAAACTGCCCCCTTGTGTGACAAAATTGCATCAATTAAATGTAGCTTCACTGTAAAATAAACTGTGTTTCACTGTAGAATAAATTGTGTTTATGTGTACTGGATTATGGGTATTCAAAGTAAAATTGATTGATTTTTCATTGCCCTGCCGTAATCACACATAATGATGATCCACCATCAAATTATAGCCTACATTGATTCTCCATTTATTCAATGAAATATTTTTACAGTGTAGCCTTGTGGTCATTTTACTCAGGTAACACACTCTTTTACTTTGATAAAACAATTTATATAAACAATTAGGTTTTATCGCTTTTTAAGATTTATAAAGGGTTTCAATAATAGTGTATATATTTTAGATTCCATTAACACCCATATCTGAAGGCAAAGTATAATTTCTAGAGGACTAATCTGACAACATTCGGTATAATTGTTCATGAAGATAGAAAAATGAATAGTTTTGTCTAACAGTCCCTCATTGAAGTTATCATTATATTTATCAATATTTACTTTGAAAAGGTCTCCCTTTCTTGCTGTGTGGTTCTGAGGATTTGTCTTTGTCTGCAGGGGAGGGCAGATGCATGTTGTTGACCTCACCCCAAATAGATATAGGCTCATTCTGGGTGGGGGGGGGCATAGAAACGTTCAATCCCCGGCAGGTAGGGCCTTTGAGACCCAAAAAGGGAGACACAACAACAGTAGTCTACGAAGCAATACAGTGATCAATTTATATATAATTATGCCACACTTGGCCCGTAGAACAAAAGAAACTGCCTGTCTGTATAATACTTACAAAGGTTGAGAAAAACAATCACCATAGGTGTGGCACAAATTAGTTAAGCTACAGCTATAGCTCTGTATACAGTTTATTGGCTTAGTCACAGCTAAGAACACTCAACTGTGACTCGTAGTCAGCCTTGACTGAAGCCAATATAATGCATACAGAGGTATAGTTGTGGTTTTGTACAGCATAATTCAATGATTGGGACTACACACAATATGAAAGAAGCACTAGAAGCAACACCAACCAACACCAGGTGAGGGGTACTTACATAACAGTGTGCACCTGTAAAAAGATAATGGGTTGTATCTTTAACAATTAAAAGGAAATGTATATTATCTTTTACAATATTTTCTTTTCAATCCAGCTTTACTCGGTAAGTTATCTATATGATATTATAGGGAATGACTTAGTACTAATATCATTGGCGGATCCAGGAGGGCAAATGAGCCTTGGACCTCCCACTAGTAAAAAGAGGAAGAATAGAAAAGAAAAGAGAAGAACAGAAAAGAGCACAAGAGAGAGAGAAGGACAATAACACATCAAAGAATATTTTAATCACATGGCCTGATTGAGGGCCCCGTGACTTGGATTGGCTGAGTATTAATTGTGTGTCTTAAAGTATATGAGAATGCACTATTTCAAGTCTAGACCATCACAATTTTGTCGGGGAGGGGTGGGGGGCATGTCCCCAAACACCCCTAGTATGGATGCTGCACTCTGCTTGCATGAAACAGACAGTCACCCCCCTGCTCTAGACAATCCTGGATCTGCCACTGGTAATATTGTAACATAATATTGTTTGCTATAGTTATAGTTCCAAGCACTGCACTGATTCCACAAAAACAAAACGCAAACATGTAAGATGACTGAAGGATAAATAAGTGGTAGAATATAAACCACCGTCCTTCCTTTAACCATTTTAGGACGACATGATACCTTAGTACCTTAATCATGCCTTTGGTCATCATGATGTATAAATTCAGCCCTGGCGAGTAACTCGCCAGGGCTGCATTTAAGCATCATGTTGACCCTATGGGGTTGAGACACTCCTGAAGGGTTGGCATGATGCACCATTGCAGCACCGGCGAGTTAATTGCCAGAGCCACAACGAAGGGTCGGCATGATGCACCAGGGCTGCCATGGTGCATTATGATGGCGTATGTCATCTTTAAGAGATGTGTCCTTAAATTGTTAACTAGTTGTTGAACATTTAAACCTGATATTATTGTGTAAATGTGGCACACTTACTATTGGCGCCCGTGCAGATACTCTCGCCATTTTCCCTGGTGCATTTCTTGGGATAAGGACAGGTGCCGCCACAATTCGACTGTGAGAAGAAAAAAAGAGGTATTGCGAATGATCATTTGAAAGATGATTATGTACAGAGAAAGGATATAGGATGAATTTAATGAGCTTTTATAGATACTTTGAAATTATAATCAAAAGTTTACTAACGATGCTTTTGATAACGTATCTATTCATCTTGAATAGAGTCAAAGAGTAAAATCACAGTTATGTGCACATTAATCATATTTGATTCATTTTACTTTCATTTTTAACCTTAATTGACACTGATTATGAAGGCACAGACTGCTAATTAGCTTGCTGTATTATAAAGCAATATTCATGTCCACATTTATATATAGACCTCTTCTCTTATTTGTAAACACAATTATGTTATTATTATTTTTAATCATTATTGCTCAGTTTTTGTATCGGCTGATTGGTGGTTAATAACCAGTTTGGGGTGACCATAAAATTTGTTTTTTAGTTCTTCCCTGGTGATGGGTCTCACCAAAGGGAAAAAGATGTAAGTAATGTCCTTCAGATATCTGAGTTGTCACTTTTTGAAATAAAAATTGAATTAAAAGAAAACCGACTGACCTACCCTAATTCATTTTGGCTTTGTTACCAGAACACAGCATCTCTTTTTTTTTTGTTTGGCCTGTTGAGACAAGGAGGAGCCAATTACAGCGCACCCTATATTGAATCAAGATATATACAGATTCACCCAGCTGTCTGCCATAGCCTATCATAGATCCCTCTGAATTGTCCACTGTAATGCTATCCTCTGACTGAATGTATAGAAGGTAATGTTGAGTGATCAGCAGGAGTAATGAATCACGGGGCAATCTATACCCAATTAGTGACCATGCACAGTACTATAGGTAATGCCTCACACATTATGAAGCAATATTACACAACTTTGCTGAGGCCCCTACAAAAAAGTACTTGTTTCTCATCACCAAGGCATTTGAAATATGACGAGGGCGCTTTTTTCCTTCTTCCCCTTTTTTTTGGTTAACAGCAAAATTGGTAGGGGAACCTAAACTCTAGGTGAACTAAATTCATGTTTTATGAATTAAGAGATAAATGGTCTACATCAGTTGCGAATAAAATGCTTTTTCTATCACTTCACATTTGTAACACTGTAAGCTTCAATTTTATAAAAGGGATGCCCCTATTTGACCATTATTATCATGTTTTTCCATTAAAATTTGCCAAAAAAATAATTCTCCAAAACACAATTTTTCTGATGCGCATGGTGATGAGAAACAAGTTGGAGTAGCCTAATGTATCCAAGCAAAAATATAAAATAATTACCTCACAATGCTGTAGATGGAATGCCATCGACCCAGGAACTGAAATGAACAGAATTTGTTGAGAAGGACGAGTTATATATTACTAGTTGGAGGGCTTGATGAAACTTGAATCCCCCCCAAGCCCCTTCCTACTAAGTTTTGTTTTTGAGAAATGCCCCCCACCAAAAAAAAGAACACACAAAAACAGACACAAAAAACATAAAACAACAACACATGCTTACGCTGGTGGAATGATGCACACCCAGTTCCAAAATTCTACGTCAAGATAACTTTTTTAACATTACATAATGATTTGCCACACTAGGGAGCCATAGAGAAACGTTATATACTGTTGTGTGATGCTTTCTGTTTACTCCCCCCTGCAGATAATCTTTGAACTGCAGAACTTAGTCAATAATGAGGAACCTAGTTAAACATTTCTTGGCTCCCTATATGACCAACCCTGATTAGTTAATAGCATCAGGTGTAGTCAGTATATAGTGACCGACCCACCTCCGTCATTCCGTCCCTATGAATATTAGGCCTTAGTCATATTTTATTTTGTCTTAGTCATTTCTGAATATCAGTTTGTCACCGATGTCCCTATGACTAATCTGGGATAGTCACTACAGACTAAGGCCCAAAGCATTTAGATTATCAGTGTGGTCCAGAGGTTAAAGGTAGTCCGTACTCACCATTAGCCAGCACCAGCAGGGTGACCCCCAGGAGGACTGCAAACACAGCGGCCTTCATCCTGCAAGTCTGCAATAGGAGACATTCCAGTTGATTTTAGGGGGTCAATTTTTAACAACAAGTCGGTCGGTGGATTTTCGCGCTAGTGGGCCAGAATCTTTTGGTCATCCCCAGGGGAGGGGTCGAAATTTTTTCAGTCCCCACCCCCTGGCAGGTTGAAATTGAGCACGGCCAACCCCTTTCAGCTATAGTAATGTGCAGGCTTTTTTTTTACTAAAAAGGGGTCCAAATTTATTGGTACCCCACCAAATCCACTAACCCCCCTTTTGTTTAAAAATAACCACTCCGTTACATAACTAGCCTAATATAGGGGATATGAACCATTTCTCACAATAGACAAAACATACCGTATTTCCCCATTCATAAGCCCCGGCTTTTATTGATTTCAAATGGGATATTGACCCGGCTTCCCAGCTAAAAAAAACACGTTTTCCTAACGATTGGAAAACGCTAGCTGGAGGTTTGCAAACGTTTGCAAAAACGTTTTCCTAACATTTGGAAAATGTTAAAACGTTGACAGAATTCTTTTTTTTGCAAAAAAACGTTTGCAAAATGTTAGCAAAAAACGTTTGCAAAAGGTTTGTTTTCATTCTAATGGGTACACACAGAAACCATGGTCAAAATCTTGTGTCATGTGTGGGACTAGAACACCTGATCTTCTGATTGCAAGTCAAACGCCCCAACCATCACACTATGGTCTCTGTTGTAGATAGATACAGTATTATTTCCGTGTGTATATAGGGGTGCAGCAGACCCTCCAAAAGAGCCATATTTCTGGAGTTTAATTCTCGGAATTACTAAAAGCTATGGCATGTTTTTTTATGTTCTCCAAGTAATCTGGATGGAGAAAAGTGATGTTGTGGTGATGAAAGCTAATTATAAATTATTGAAAATAATATATCTTTGGTTGTAATCAACATAGAGACATAATTTTAAGTTCAAAATATACATTTCCAAGGTCAAGGAGTTCAAATTCATCATTTATGAGAACTAAAGTGGCAGCCATCTTAAATTTGTAATGAGCTCGGGCAGCGGAAAACCAGAGATAACTTAAATATATTGGGTATTAATAATTCTAGGAAGTTTAAATTTTCATCAGGGTGGCTGGTGACTCCTTGACAAATATTTTGGGTGACTCTGTGATGGAAAATATATATGCCAATAGACATATGCTCCTGGAGGCAACATTATTGGATGTTTTTCAAAAAAAAAAAATTTCAAGCAGAAGACAAAAGAGTTACCTCACAATCTGTGATACAATGCATACTGTGTGGACCTTCCTAATTAACTATATAGAAGTATCAACCTGAAATGACTTTTAAATATATAAAACACACTTAAATGACTTTGGAGAGAAAAATATTATGCATATCAGGTGGAAACATCATGAATTGATTGACTCTACCATAGGCCTCATAGAAAATTATATTTAGGACAGGCTTTTGTTACCTCAGTAGACATGGGAGACATGTAAAACATGTCATTTTTAGCTCTTTTTGTGTTTTCAGGGCGTTTTGGGCCTTCGGAGGGCCACAAAACAAAAATGTGCGGGTTAGTACTCAAAATTCTAAAAAATCCTAAAAGTTTAGGATGTTTTCTAACAGATACCAAAAATTTGAAAGAATTAATGTACAGGTGTGTTTTTTAGGGGTATAATCCCTGAAATAGCCGAAACTGCATGACTCAGGAGTTTGTGCCATACATGTTTTCTCTATCCCATTGCATTCACAACACTGTAAGCTTAAATTTGATATAAGAAATGCCCATAATTGTCCATTATTATCATGTTTTTCCATTAAAATTTGCAAAGAAATTATAAAAGTACATTTGGGGATTAAGTATTTATCTAGGGCGATGCATGTATTTATAAGGTTACGCAATGATGTTATGATGAAACAATGACTAATTTAAGGTAAGGAACATCAGATAAAACTACCTGATGTGAAGGGAGTGTGAGGTTGTAGATGTGGTGTAGGTGTAGGTGAGTGCTGTTGTAGGTGTGCTGGCTGCAGTGCGGCTGTAGAGGTGTGTGAGGTGTGTGAGGGGTGTGAGGTGTATGTAGTTGAGCTGCGCGCGCCAATGAGATGGCAGCAGAGGATACTCAATTCCTATACAGATTTAAGGGACAGGCCATTAGTTAGGAAATGGGGGTGTAACGTAACACAAGGAGAATAATTGTATAACCAGGTTTTTTATTTTTTTGCCAACTCAAACAAATGCAGTGGTCTACAAAATGTTCAACATGGGGCAGCTCAACATATTGGCCCTAACTCCAGACACAGAGGGAGAATTCAGGCCCCTCACCTCAGGTAGCAAAATGGTTGCATCTCTACCCTAAGTGGTCCAGCCCCAAACGACGTCACAGCCACCAACCAATCACACCTCTATTACCCACATCAGACCACTACCACCCTCCTGTCCCCCTGTCTGGAGCTACCAAAAAACTTGCCTAGTACCATGACACCAGTAATGGGCCATGTCTCCCTCTCTTCACACACAATGTAACAATAAGCTAGCATCTCATGTGACTCACGCTATATACATCTTAGCATAGGTCAATGGCACATAACATCGTGCCAGGACACGTTGACATCGTGTCTGGACTCATAACATCTGGTCCGCAAAATACCATACTTCTTTTAGTAACCAAAATTCACAATTGCTTACTTACCAAAAATGAAAGTTATTTCTATGCCATGCATTACTGGGAGTATAAGATTAAGTTTGACACTAAATATGCCAATAACTTACATTTTTCATGAAAGTTTGCAACTGAATAGTAAAAATTGTACGCCTGATTTCTATGACACATACAGTGATGAGAAACCTGTGTTCTGTTAGTGGCCTTTATAGAGAAGGGGAAAAATATGTAAGTTAGAGGTGATGGCAAGGTGGAACGGTCCGGTAAACACACCTACCTTACTCAACATTCAATGAACGTTAGTTCTATGTCTAAATAACATCATTTTATTTCGTTAAATAACATCAAAATGTAAGGGTTCTTTAATGTTCTAGGTGTATTTACGCAAATTATGTAAACCTAAGCTATATAAATTAGTATCTAGTCAAAAATGCTTTGTCCCTTTTCCAAAATTCATGTCCTTTGCAGTATGAGTCCACAGCCATAACCACTGTCCTCGAGTGGACAGCTGGACATGCAGGAGGAAACGGTGAGAGAGGCTACCTGCATGAAGAAACAATGAGAGAGGCGACCTGCATGAAGAAACGGTGAGAGAGGCGATCTTCATGAAGAAACAATGAGAGAGGCGACCTGCATGAAGAAACAATGAGAGAGGCGACCTGCATGAAGAACCGGTGAGAGAGGCGACCTGCATGAAGAAAGGGAACAGGTCCTTGGGGAGATTTCCTAGCGGGTAATATCTTAACAAGGGAGTAATACACTAGGGGGTAATGTCTTAGAAAGAATTGTATTAGAGGGTAATGTCCCATTATTGTCCATTATTATCATGTTTTTCCATTAAAATTTGCAAAGAAATTATAAAAGTACATTTGGGGATTAAGTATTTATCTAGGGCGATGCATGTATTTATAAGGTTACGCAATGATGTTATGATGAAACAATGACTATTTTAAGGTAAGGAACATGAGATAAAACTACCTGATGTGAAGAGAGTGTGAGGTTGTAGATGTGGTGTAGGTGTAGGTGAGTGCTGTTGTAGGTGCGCTGGCTGCAGGGCGGCTGTAGAGGTGTGTGAGGTGTGTGAGCTGTATGTATGTAGTTGAGCTGCGCGCGCCAATGAGATGGCAGCAGAGGATAGGCAATTCCTATACAGATTTAAGGGAGAGGCCATTAGTTAGGAAATGGGGGTGTAACGTAACACAAGGAGAATAATTATATAACCAGGTTTTTTATTTCTTTGCCAACTCCAACAAATGCAGTGGTCTACAAAATGTACAACATAGGGCAGCTCAACATATTGGCCCTAACTCCAGACACAGAGGGAGAATTCAGGCCCCTCACCTCAGGTAGCAAAATGGTTGCATCTCTACCCTGAGTGGTCCAGCCCCAAACGACGTCACAGCCACCAACCAATCACACCTCTGTTACCCACATCAGACCACCATCACCCTCCTGTCCCCCTGTCTGGAGCTACTTCCAAAAAACTGGCCTAGTACCATGACACCAGTAATGGGCCATGTCTCCCTCTCTTCACACACAATGTAACAATAAGCTAGCATCTCATGTGACTCACGCTATACACATCTTAGCATAGGTCAATGGCACATAACATTGTGCCAGGACACGTTGACATCGTGTCTTGACTCATAACATCTGGTCCGCAAAATACCATACTTCTTTTAGTAACCAAAATTCACAATTGCTTACTTACCGAAAATGAAAGTTATTTCTATGCCATGCATTACTGGGAGTATAAGATTAAGTTTGACACTAAATATGCCAATAACTTACATTTTTCATGAAAATTTGCAACTGAATAGTAAAAATTGTACGCCTGATTTCTATGACACATACAGTGATGAGAAACCAGTGTTTTGTTAGTGGCCTTTATAGAGAAGGGGAAAAATATGTAAGTTAGAGGTGATGGCAAGGTGGAACGGTCCGGTAAACACACCTACCTTACTCAATGTTCAATGAACGTTAGTTCTATGTCTAAATAACATCATTTTATTTCGTTAAATAACATCAAAATGTAAGGGTTCTTTAATGTTCTAGGTGTATTTACGTAAATTATGTAAACCTAAGCTATATAAATTAGTATCTAGTCAAAAATGCTTTGTCCCTTTTCCAAAATTCATGTCCTTTGCAGTATGAGTCCACAGCCATAACCGCTATCCTATAGTGGACAGCTGGACATGACCTGCAGGAGGAAACGGTGAGAGAGGTGACCTGCATGAAGAAACGGTGAGAGGCGACCTGCATGAAGAAATGGTGAGAGAGGCGACCTGCATAAAGAAACAGTGAGAGAGGCGACCTGCATGAAGAAATTTAAATGTACAAGGGACCAGGTCCTTGGGGAGATTTCCTAGCGGGTAATATCTTAACAAGGGAGTAATACACTAGGGGGTAAGGGAGTGATCATTTTTTTATCAACAGGGGGGGGGGGTTGGTTTGGGGGGGGTAAAAAAAATTTGGACCCCTTGACCGGGGGGGGTGTAAAAAATTTGGACCCCTCTTGGGGGGGGTCAAAAAAATTTAACCTGTTTTGGGCCAAAATGCCCACGAGTTACTATGCTTCAAAGAGCCCGCGCGCGCGCGCGCAGATTTCCGACCCGTAGGGGGGGGGGGGTAAAAAATTTCGACCCGTTGACGGGGGGGGGGGTGAAAAAAATTTCGCGCGCTCTGCCCGGGAAAATCCCCCCCCCCTGTTGTTAAAAAATGATCACTCCCTAATGTCTTAGAAAGCATTGTATTAGAGGGTAATGTCCCATTAGGGTAATGATGTCCCAAACTAACAAAATGATAACCAAACTAACAAAATAATGTGAATTCAATGTTGATTACTGGTGCAATTAATGTTATGAAAATAACTAGATTGCAGTGAAAATCATAGACTCATTCATCTAAGGTTATTGAGGAAAATTATATTTCTAAGCGATAAACTAATATTTTTTCATGCTACTTTAGCCAGTTAACCCCTAAATAACGTTGATCAATGTTCAGGTTGGAGACTGACCAATACGCCCTAAGATTGAATGACAGTCCCCAGAACACAGGGTGTACCAAGAACTTGGTACACTCATTTATTGTCACTTTTCCATGCCAAAATGCATAATTCTGATGCCACTATAGGAACCAGAGGTCTATAATTTATGTATGCACCCTTTTTCATAACTAAAATCGGAATATCATCTAAGAAATGGCTTTATCTACATATTTTCCTTCAGTAAATGTTTAGTAAAATCAGTTTGCTAATTTTTTGTTAAATCTGCTAATAAAAATGAACCCATATGATGAAATCATTGATTAAGGCCCACAAAATGACGCTTTTGTTTTCACTTATTGATGTTTGATAATGTGGTAAATAAGCCATATAATGTAAATATAAGTATGAAATAGTAGTGGTTTCCCTAGTCCCACCTGACAATGACCTCAGTGACCCCACTAATTACATGCACAGATAAGGGTCACAGTCCAGTGACCATAGGTAAGGTACATGAGTACTGGCCTGTGATTGGCCCATTTACCTGCATGAGCAGGGGTCATTGTCCAGAGAACACACCAGGTGTACCAAGATTATGGTACAGCCCAAGGTTGTGCACTGTACCATAATCATAGTACAGACCCAATGGAAAGGATGTACCATGTATTTAGTACGTTCCAATAACATGGTCCCGGCCCCAACCTGATGTTAAGCTAACGTTCCTTGCAAGGACATCTTAAATTTACCGGAAATATCATATGACATTTCCGGTAAATTTAGGGTGAACCTACATTTCCCGGAAATGTCATATGACATTGCCATGACATTTCCTGGTTGTTTAAGAAAACCTTAAATATACTTAAACAGGAGTTTTCATGCAGTGTTGTCACCTGGGAATGGCATAATATATAATGTTCCTATCTGTAATGTCGTAAGAATTAATGTACTGTGTGGCAGGCACGGCATCTTTAATACCATTTAATGGGTCAAAATCCTAAGTAGAGCTTGGCATCAATTAAAATACGTGGAATTTTTGAATGTCTGGGTCAAACCAGTAATAATCTCAATTAAACTTAATCAAATGAATTATTTTGTGTGTTTTCCTTGGAGATGCATGAACTCCATATTAATGTTTGCCAAGTTTTTTTTCACAAGTTAACCAAGGGAAGGAGGGGGATGGGGGCAAATAGTGTTCTAATTATGAGACACATTTATCGTCTATTAGGGTAGATTCCCCTGAAGTCGGACACATACCTTGAGACAGACACTTGATTTTGTGGTTATTCAAGCATTTTAAGCTCTTCATTTGTGAACTATGGTAAAGTTTAAGTGTTGTTCATTCCATATAACATGCACTAGAAGTTCACCGTCTGCCTCAGGGTATGTGTCCGATTGACTCATGGTGAATCTATCCTGAGCTCACAAGAATATAGTTGAGCTTTAATAATGTGTTAGGGAGTATTCATTTTTTAACAACAGGGGGGGGGTGGTGAGTTTTCGTTTTGACGCATAAGTTATTTGGCGCCCCCCCCCTCGGGAAGGGCCAAATCAAAATGTGCCCCCCCCCCTCAGGAGTGGCTGAGTTTTTTTGCGCCCCCCCCTTTCAATTTTTCTGCATCAATTTGTGGTCCAGGTTGAGGCACAGTCTCATGAGTTTGTAACAGTTAAAACGTCTTTGACCGGCGGCGTCTTTGACGGGCGTCGTCTTTGACCGGCGTCGTCTTTGACCGGGTAGGGATTAAAATGAAGAAAAAAGTAGTATATGGTAAAGAAATTTAAGCTTCAACTTCTTCATGTAATAAACAGTCTATGGTTGTTTTACCCAATTTTAAAAAAATATTTTAATGCACGTATTAAGGGTCCCTTTTGGGCTTTTTTTCTTCAGCCGGTCAAAGACGTCACTTGGTATTTTAACATGCTGTGTTGTATCATATTATTGTGTACTGCGCATAGTAACATAAATATATGAAATATATCAATTTTAAATAATGCCTCGAAATGATGTGTTATAACATATTATACAATAAATTTACCCATTTCTTTACTATACACTACTTTCTTCTTCATTTTAATCACATACCCGGTCAAAGGCGACGCCGGTCAAAGACGATGCCGGTCAAAGACGACGCCGGTCAAAGACGACGCTGGTCAAAGATGACGCCGGTCAAAGACGTTTCAACTGTTACAAACTCATCAGACTGAGCCTCAACCTGGACCACAATATAATGTATTGCTTCAATTGGTTTATATCCTCATAATTTGATTAGCTGACCACCTTGTTTACTGCATGCTATCTATATTCTACCTTGTTGACCTTCTCTCTACCGGAACCAGAAGGACAATATGGCGGCACTTCCGGTAGTGACAAGCTACAAAGTAACAGACACATCCCCTCACTCTGCCCAGTAGTGACACCCATTGAGTAGTGGGGGTACTAGTGTAGAATAAGTGATCTGTTAGTGTTACCTGCATCCTACATTGATATTGTCTGATATGGCCTGTAGGTGGCGTCACTGAGTGGAGACACTTGATATGGTAGCCTTAATTACACGTAGTAATTAAATCATCGCAAGACCGCTGTAGGTACAGTCTCAGCCGCGCCGACTCTATCAATAGTAGAGTCTGAGGGTGCTGCTTTACACCCCCGTTGGCACATAGTGGCGCTATTACATAACACTGTGCACAGGGCAGGGTCAGGGTTACCGAAATAGAACAATGGTCAATGTAGCATTTCAAAAATGGCCTGTTAAGGTGGACAATGAACCCTGCCTCAACCTCTATCCCTATATACTCATGTAGTGAGTTGGTGTCATTGTGGTTTCCCCGGGATCCTGAAGATTGGCTGGTTGCTGGTGACCTGACCAAACAGTGGTCAGGTATGAGCCTTTCCAGACACTCTACTGAGGGTGCCGCCATTAGAGTTGACTGGGTTCGAGACTGCTATACGTAGCATGTTGGCAACAGTCTAGGCTGATCATGAGTCGGTAAATGAGTGTGCTCAGCCGTGACTAAGACTAATCCTTCTTTTCAAGGGTCTGTTTTCACCAAATCCCTGTAGCATAGGCTCACAGTTAAAAGAATTTCATCAAAATTCATGCAGGAATGGTTACTTTTGACTGATGCCTGCAAATGAGGGTCAATTTACGGCAAATTTTTTTAAACATAGGCAAACAGTTTTGAAAACATAGGAATTTTTGTGCAAAATCCCCCTAGCTAAGGGCTACGGGGTTGTCAAAGGTAAAGCCACACACCCGTAGCAAAATAAATTTGAGTACCCCCCCCCCTCCCGGATAACTTCACTCCGGTTCAAGTCATCACCCGCCTCAAAAACTCACCACACACCTGTCTTTACATATGCCTAATTGTTAGACCTAGTTACTCCAGGCCTAGATACACAGGGAAAAGAAGTAGAATCACTGTGACTCCCGATCTGATCACTGAGGTAACTCTCCCCACACCCTCAGAAAGGTGAGAGTCATTGTCGCTAAAACTACCCTCACCTGAGGGTCAGGCACTGTAAATCTACAATATATCTCACTGTGTAGCTATACTAACTTCTCACAGTGCACCTACATCGACACGTCCTACACTACTGGATTAATAGTGGAGGGACGCAGCGATTACCCCAGTATTTCCACCCCTTCAGGCTTTCCACCAGGGTGCGGGAATCACAAGCCCCAACACTATTGTCCACACACACAGAAAAGTGAGAGTCATTGTCGCTAAAACTACCCTCACCTGAGGGTCAGGCAGTGTGAGGGTAGTTTTAGCGATCGACGATGACTCTCACTTTTCTGAGGGTGCATACCTAACCATAGTAGATATATCACCAGCGTCGTCATAATGATTCACATATCTGATCTATTATAATGTATTTAAATAGTATATTTCCATATAAACCATATTTATATCATATAAATTGGTATTCATGACTTATCAATTTACCTCATTTGCTGAAGTTGACTTTTAACGTGTCTAACATTTCAGAGCTAATACACTTTCCCAACAAATCCTCATTTATCTCATCAGATTACATTTTTATCTATTAGTTGTATGAGATGCCGTGATCGTGATTCTAACGAACTTTTCTTTGTATCCTTGCTCATAAGCCGTGTATAGCAATGAGACTGTGGTGTCCCCCTGGCCTGCTGCCAATGCACGCCTGTGACGTGCTTATTAGAGCCTGCATTTTCACAGCCAAATATAATTATCTCAAATCAAGAAAATAAAATTATCAAACATGTCTGGTGGACGAACCACTTGTTTTAATAAAAAGAAATTCTTAAAACAAGTGGTTTCTCCACCAGACGAGTTTGATAATCTCATTTTCTTGAAATGAGATAATTCTTTTTGGCTGTGTTGGTGAGGCTTGGTCATGACCAAACTTATCATTAAGGTTTGCACAGCATTAAAAAATACTTGAATATTTCGTTAATCTCATTTGGTAATTAACCTATTAATATGATTTATATAAATGTAACATACGGGGGAACCTAATCAGTACAAAGACTTGTAAATAACAGGTTTGTACTCCAATGTCCGGTCCTGCAATACGAAGCCTGGTATGCTTAAAAAGATAAATCGGCAGGATCAAATGTCTCACATTATGAAAAGTTTTTGTATAGACTGTAACTTACATACAATTAAATCTAGACATGGACTAGGGTAACTCAGTGTGCATTACGGTTACACATGGATGAATCTAGATCCATTCAGTAAGTGGTCCTAATTAAGGTTGTCACCAGACATTTAGATATGAAATAAATCGTGTCACAATTATTATAATTGTACGTTTAACCGACATATGCTACTGGTACAAGGACATGACTGTATTCAACGTAATAATCGCCCTCCCCCTAATACGCGCCCTCCCCCCTTTTTGTGGCATTTTTAGACTAGAACAAAGTCTCAAATTTCCTGATTTTGGAAACAAATAAACTCTTAAGTACTTAAAATGCTATAGAAATAATAATATAATGGCCCAGGGTGCTTATTGCATGGAATACGGTACATGTAATATACGCAGGGGAATGCCCAGCAGTCACTGGCACCCAGTGGCAAAGGGGAAACTTCCTCCATCTCTTAATTATCTTGGTTCTATGTATATTACTTTACACAAACTGCATGTTTTTATAGGGTCATTATACTTATATTTATCACATGTATTAACTGCCTTCATTACCATAGGATACTATAGTACAGTAACAAAGCATACACATTTCACTGCGCGCACAAGATGCTGCAAAGTGAATTGAGTTAATTTCCGAATTAGCAAAAGGTGGATTATGGATCCAATCTGCAGCTGAGAGAATTTGAAGCCGAGAAGCAAATAACATTTGAATGTGTAAGCTGGTCGGGATGGCCCTTCTGTAATACTAGAATATTTTTGGAAACCACATGTGTCACACAGTGTAGCACCGACAGATTGTAAAAATCAGGAGCCTATTTCTCAAGTTTGGACGATTTCCCCTGCTTTATATCACCTACTTTGTGTTACTAAAGATTCAGTCAGCCAGAACAATTACACTGGACGATTCGGGGGGATGTTACATGTAGCGTCCAGTGGGGTTTTGCACAGCTATAACTAACGTTTCCGTTAGCCTTAGGACTTTTGAAATACCATGCACACACAGAAAAGTGAGAGTCATAACTACCCTCACCTGAGGGTCAGGCACTGCCTGAGGGCCAGGCACTGCCTGACTCTCAGGTGAGGGTAGTTTTAGCGACAATGACTCTCACTTTTATTAGGGTGTGATGGCAATCTGCATCTGGTGATCATTACAAGTTTATTTCTTACTGAATAGCTATAGCTTTCTTATTTAATGCTTTTATAATGATTGGTTTTAAAGATTGTATGTTCATCTTCAGTTTTATAATCAATATATTTTGTAGATATCGTTATTTGCTGTACAACAGACCGCAGGTGGTGTGCACATCAAGTGGGCATTTGCACAGCAAACAACAATATCGCTAGGCTTTTGAAATCGATGATGATCGTCTTTTGGTGATCCTTTCTAGTATATTTCTCACTAAATGACATATCTATCCTAGGGTACACTTTCATAACTATTGCTTTTAACGATAGCATTATAATCTTTAAATTTTGACGATATTGTTATAATATTGCTGTACAAATGCCCACTGTGGTATGTTATTTAGTGAAAGATGCACTTGTAACGATCACCAAGAAAAATCGTTGTCATAGCATTTCTAAAGGATAACGATATCGTTTTTGGCTGTTCAAAACCCCACAGTGGGGATTTGCACACTATCAGCTATAAATAATAATTCCGTTAGCCTTTAGGCTTTAGAAATGTTATGATGACGATCTCCATCTGGTGATAGTTACAAGTGAATTTCTCACTAAATAATTCTGACTATCTGAGGGCATACTTTAATAACGATTGCTTTCAAAGATTGCAGTGTGATTTTTAATTTTGCATATTTTGTTGACGATTACGTTATAATCTTACTGTTCAACAACCCACAGCCGTGCCTAAAAGACTTGTAAGGTGTGAAGGCAATGTCCTGATGGCATTGGGAATAAATAGACAAAGGCCCATGGCCAGAGCATATTTTGCTACCGTTCCCCCCAAGGTGACGCTTGGGCCGTATCCCACGAAGCTGCAGGCTGAGTGGGATGTGGCCCCAGCTTTTATTTCATGGTTTTTACTCTTTAAAACATGTTAAATTGCATATACATGGCCATAGTAATTTGAACAAATGATGACATCACAGGCCATGGGATACAGGAATACCGTATACCATGGACGGCATGGGATACAGGATTTCTAGTACTTAAACATAGTGGACATCGTATCGTCTATGAAATAAGCAGTAGTACAGTATAGCTGACAAACTTATGACAGATATGGCGGACACATGATCAACTTGGAGGAAAGGAGATTCTTTAATCAGAGAAAATAAAAAACCTATGATGTACATGACAGACACATTTTGAAAATATGATGGATGAACCCCCTAAAGTTGAAGTAAATGGGAGGGGGCCATTGGGCATTGTGTACCCGACACTGGTCACAGGTGACCAACGGCCTTGCCCACAGGCAGCAAGGGGCTTTCTACGTTGGGGCTACACTGAAAATCCATAGGTTGAAAGGGTTAGTCAGTACAGACTAACCCAGGTTGGTCATATGAGTGTTAGTCACAATGGCAAAGTTATATTCAAAAATGACCAAGAGGTCAGTCAGTAGTGGCTGACCTAGGTCCATCATTGGTGTGTTGTATTTATATACCACTAGTTGGGGCCACCTGTGATGACCACTCAGTGGCTCCCCCTGGAACTAAAAAGACTAAGGTGGGATTGGTCAGTAGTGACCAACCTGACAATAATAACTAATCTAGGTTGGTCGTATAGGGAGCCAAAAAATGACTAGCTAGGTTAGGCACTAGTGACTGAGAGGTTGGGCGTATAGGGAGCCTAGGAATATCAGTGTATATGTGTTGGGGCCAGATGCCCTGGATCTCCAGTAGGATCCAGTATTCATGTTGGAATGTTACTAAAAATGAAAATGATGTACAAAATAAAAACTGAATGAAAGGCAATGACATTGGGATGACCTTCGGCAGCAAGTATAATCACTTTGAATAACCTAGATAGAACATAAGAAGGTTGACATTGGGATAACCTAGTTACACATCAATGAATACCATGATTTTTAAAATGTTCCACTTATGTCAAACATGATGCTTGGTCTTTGTAATTAACCGCTTTATCACTTTTGATGTATCTAGTACATGTAAATTAGGTAAGGGATTTCATCCTAAGTAATTGTTAGATGTATGTCAATTAGTTTCGCTAAGACCAGTCTTTGCGAAAACATGCAGGACAGTGGCAATGTCACAAGTGCAGCAGGACCAAATGTTTAGTCACATGTTGGGCTTTCCTGAACTAAAAAGATTTTGTTGGGTGCCTAACACTGAAATATGTTTGACAATTAATACTGCGTAAAACTATGTATGTATCCTGATTTGGCCATAAATGACTACAAATATAATGTACTTTTATGGGACAATACCAACTTTAACTTAGAATGCATGAATTGTCAGATATGTGGGAATCCGGTCCTTCAAAAATAATTGCCAATCCTGCAACATTTAAAACTTGAAGGACCAGATGTCCTCTGTGATGAAAAGATTTTCACAAAGACAGCCGGTAGACCTTCGAGAGGAAGCAAAGACTTTAAGACTTGAGATGGATGTATAAAATTTTGTAAACAGCTGAGATTATGTAACGGCCAAGTCAGTTAGCCCTGGGCAGCCCTTGTCAGCTAACGCTAGTCAGTTAGGCTTGGTGATTTTGCCCTGGTCAGTTAGCCCTGGTCAGTTAGCCCCAGTCAGTTAGACCCAGTCAGTTCGCCCCAGTCAGTTCGCCCCAGTCAGTTAGACCCAGTCAGTTCGCCCCAGTCAGTTCGCCCCAGTCAGTCAATTAGCCTTGCTCAGTTATCTTCACTTAGTTAGCCCTAGTCAGCTATCCCTGGTCTCTTAGCTTCAGCTAGTTAGCCGTAGTCAGTTAGGCCTAGTAAGTTCGCCCTGGTCAGTTGGTCCTGGTCTGTTAGCTTCACCTAGTTAGCCCCAGTTAGTTAGCCCTTCTCAGTTTGCTCTGGTCAGTTAGCTCCGTTATTTAGCCCTGGTTAGTTAGCCCCAGTGAATTAGCCTCAGTCACTTAGCACTGGTCCGTTACGTCTGTTAGCATTCCTGCCTGGTTATCTCTTATGTAAACAGCCAATTCAGTTTGCCCTGATTGGTTTGCCCTGGTCAGATAGCCCCAGTCAGATAGCCCCAGTCAGTTAGCCCCAGTCAGTTAGCCCCTGTCAGTTAGCCCCAGTCAGTTACCCCTTTTCAGTAAGCCTCGGTCAGTTAGCTGCGGTCAGTTAGCCATTGGGCATGGCGCTACCCGATACTGGGTCCAGGTGACCAAGGGCCTTGTCATGGGGCTTTCTATGTTGGGGCTATATGTGTACGGGCCAGATGCCCTGGATCTACAGAAGGATTCAGTATTCATGAGTGATGTACGAAATAAAAACTGAATGAAAGGCAATGATATTGGGATGACCTTAGAAAGGAAGTAGAACCATTTGAATAACTTAGTTACGCATTAATGAATACCATAATTTATAAAATGTTCCACTTATGTCAGACATGAAGCTTGGTCCTTGTAATTAACTGCTTTATCACAGTTGCTGTACCCAATACATGTGAAGCATTCGAGTGATCTCATCCTAAGTAATTGTTAGATGTATGTTGACAAGACATGTCGCTAAGACGGAAGATTGATGTACAAAGTTATGTATACAGCTCAGATAATGTTAAAAACCAAGTCGGTTAGCCCTGGTCAGTTAGCCCCAGTCAGTTAGCTGCCGTCCATTACCTCAAGTCAGTTAACCCCAGTTAGTTGACCCCAGTCAGTTAGCCCCAGTCAGTTAGCCCTAGCCACTTAGCTGCCGTCAATTAGCTCAAGTCAGTTAACCCCAGTTAGTTGACCCCAGTCAGTTAGCCCCGGTCAGTTAGCCTTGGTCAGTTAGCCTTGGTCAGTTAGCCCCAGTCAGTTAGCCCCAGTCAGTTAGCCCCTGTCAGTTAGCCCTGGTCAGTTAGCCCTGGTCAGTTAGCCTTGGTCAGTTAGCCACAGAGGATAAGATTGGAAGCATCCCTGGAAAAAAGTGAGCCCCCTCCCCTTACCTAACCATGTCCGTGACGAACTGTACCCCATGTCCACGACAAACTATGTCTCACGGCAAACTATGGGCCTTTTCCCCGGCAATCTAATATGACATAGTGGCGTTGCTTGGTGATGTAGCAGCCTTGTAATGACGTCACTTCCATTTAAACAACCCCAATGTAAACAAACTCGATCGCCGTGTTGGGTAGGCTAGTTTTCTATATCTTTATCATTTTCAATAGGCCTGTATCATTTGGGATCGTCTTTTTGAAACAGTAAACGTAAACAACGACGTCAAGGCCGCCGTGACGTCGCTGTCGATGCCATGACGTCACTCGCCATCCAGAGATCTAGCTTGAAATCCTGAACTTGAACTGGCGTGTTTGCATGTGCTAGGAGAATGTGAAAATGAGCATAATTTCGGCCATTTTGTCAGGCTATGGACTTTTTACAGCACTGTGTGGATATCTGTCATCATCGGTGATGACAGATCTATTTTTTTCCATACTATTTTCAGGTGAGCGATAGATATTCACAATCACAGTTTATCTGACATCTATTTTGGAATTAATGTGTTTAAACTTCCCGGAAATCGCCCATCAAACATGTCAAGTGAATGCTGTAAATCTTCCATAAATTTCGACCACTGTATAATGTGAGACTGGGCTTTGCCCAGGGAGGTGCCCACGAAAGTTGCCACCTCCCTGGGCAAAGCCCAGTCGGGTCTCACTTTAAAATACATTATTTTACATCAAAATAACGTTTCAAAACTTTATATAAAGTTATACCATAGTAAGGAGCCATAGAGAAACGTTATATAGCGTCATTTAACGTCATAAACTGTTGTATAACGTTTTATGTTTACCGGGTGAGCACTTGTCAGTTATGCCTCTTAGTTATTCCTGTCTGGTTATATGTTTGAATAAATTTATTCTACCATGAAGTCCTTCTTATAAACCAAATGTCTCTTAGAAACACCCACTTCATGTTTAGTTACAACATGGGCAGACTTGTAATGATAAAATCTTTTCCAGAAAGGCTCAATTGACATCACACATTCATCTTAACTAATGCATGTGCTGGCGATTAACTCTTCTGTGATACATGTGTTCATTCGGGCATCATGCGATCCTTTTCTAGAGTGTCAACCCCATTGGCTGGGTTTTGTATGCAGAGCATGTCAATTATTTAAACGTTTTGCACCTAAGTGATCATTAGGTGTAGGATATCTACTTTCGCTTTAGATTGAAGAAAGCCTTGCACAGTTACATACACTCTCCTACAGCCAAGACAGTTAGCCCTGGTCAGTTAGACCCAGTTATTTAGCCCCAGTCAGTTAGCTCCGGTCAGGGTTAGCCCTGGTCAGTTAACCCTGGTCAGTTAGCCCTGGTCAGTTAGCCCTGGTCAGTTAGCCCCAGTCAGTTAGCTCCGGTCAGTTAGCCCCAGTCAGTAAGCCCCAGTCAGTTAGCCCCGGTCAGTTAGCCCCGGTCACTTAGCCCCAGTCAGTTAGCCCCAGTCAGTTAGCTCCGGTCAGTTAACCCCAGTCAGTTAGCCCTGGTCAGTTAGCCCCAGTCAGTTAGCCCCAGTCAGTTAGCCCCAGTCAGTTAGCCCCGGTCACTAAGCCCCAGTCAGTTAGCCCTAGTCAGTTAGCCCTAGTCAGTTAGCCCCAGTCAGTTAGACCTGGTCAGTTAGCCCCAGTCAGTTAGCCCTGGTCATTTAGCCCTGGTCAATTAGCCCCAGTCAGTTAGCCCTGGTAAGTTAGCCTGGTCAGTTAGCTCCGGTCAGTTAGCCCCGGTCAGTTAGCCCTGGTCAGTTAGCCCCAGTCAGTTAGCCCCGGTCAGTTAGCCCCAGTCAGTTAGCCCCAGTCAGTTAGCCCCGGTCAGTTAGCCCCGGTCAGTAAGCCCCAGTCAGTTAGCTCCAGTCAGTTAGCCCCAGTCAGTTAGCCCTGGTCAGTTAGCCCTGGTTAGTTAGCCCTAGTCAGTTAGCCCTGGTCAGTCAGCCCCAGTCAGTTAGCCCTGGTCAGTTAATTAGCTTCAGTAACTTAGCACTGGTAAGTTTCCCCTGAGAGCAAAAACATACTATTCGGAGTGCCCCAAGGATCCATACTTGGACCCCTACTGTTTATATTGTATGTCAATGGTGTCACCCAGACAAATAAGAATACTGACATGTTGCTGTATGCAGACGATATTGTCATTACAGCGAGTGACAAAGACCCTAATAAGGCTGCAAATTTACTCCAGGAGGATTTGACCAGACTGGTGCAGTGGTGTACCAAAAATGGACTGACAATTAATACTAAGAAGACGAAAACAGTATGGTATGGCGAAAAAAGTAGAGCGGATGATGCTAAGGCTATTGCTATTGTCTTAGGGAATTCCCCATTGGAAAGCCCCAGTGAGTACACCTACTTAGGTGTGAAACTAGACAATGAGCTAAAGCTTGACACACAGATGACTACAACAGAATGTGTTGTGAGACAGCGTGTGTTCGGCTTAGACAAGCTAAACAAGCTGATGGACAAGCACACTGCTATATTAGTGTATAAGCAAACTATTCTGCCTCACTTTGATTACTGTAGCTTTCTTACCGATGGTGCCAGGAAATCAAGGATAAAGAAGCAGCAAACGCTCCAAAATAGGGCACTAAGAGTATGTACTAGGAAATTTAGCATAATTCACAGAACAAAAGATTTACATGTAGAATGTAATGTACAAATGCTGGAAAAAAGAAGGGAAGCCCAGATAGCCTTGATGATGTACAAGTTAGCAGTGAAGTCAGGGCTGCAACCTGCAGACAATCCTAGAACCAGGGGGGATCTAAAAATAAGATTCCCAAGCAGAAGGGCTAAACTGCAAAAGTACAAAAAAGGGCCCCAAGCCAGAGGTATAAAACTATGGAATAGGATCAAACCAAATGTCCAGAAAGCCAAAACTGTATCTGAGTTTAAGAGACTATTTAATATTACCCCCCTAGACCCAGCCAACCCAGAGTAAAATTGTACAAGAGTAAAGACAGAGCAAATAAATTCATATCTTTGACCAAGTAAGTAAATCCTGAATCAAAAATCTCAGCATGTCTGTGACACCACACAATGTAATACCGGTCAAACCCAAAACCCATATCCATTGCTTCCCCAGCCCATCAAATCGTCTGCTCATTATCACTTCATACTCACTCATTCACACTGCTATCACCAAATCACATCATGCCAGTAGGTACACAAGAATGCTGTGAGCCCTGACAAGCTCTCAGTCCATGAACCTTAGAAGAATTTAAGCCAGGACACTTCTAACTAGGCTGTGTAAATCAGCCCATAATATAATACATTTATATCTCATATTATCATTAATTACTGTAATGGCCAATGGAGTTCAATTGTAACAGCGGTGAGAATTTATCGAATATCATGCAAATGAATAAATTCTTTTCAAACAAAAAAAAAAAAAAAAAAATGTGCGATCCTTTTGGAGACTGTCAACCCCATTGGCCAAGTTTTATATCCAGAGCATGCAAATTATTTAAACGCTTTCCACCTAAGTGATTATTAGATGTAGGATATCTAGTTTCACTTCAGACTCTATATAGGCAGGCGCAGCTACATACACAACTCTTTTGGAAACAGCCAAGTCAGTTAGCCCTGGTCAGTTAGCCCCAGTCAGTTGGTCCCGGTCAGTTAGCTCCACGGTGGCTTTTACCAATTGTTGACATTTCATGATTTTTGACTTTGGCCAGATGAAATTTTGTGTAAATCCTGTGAAACCGACTTTTATCCTTCATATTAGGTCTGTTTCACCCAGGGCTAAAATTCGTTTGCCTATGTCTGAGCAATATCAAGCCTGTCAGAGGCCGAAAATAAGCTCAATTTGGCGATATATGCAAAATGTCGAAGATATCTTTTTTAATGAATTAAAGTTGTGGGTGGTACCATAAAAAAAAGGTGGCATGTGATTTTTCCATCATTTCCCTAATGAAACGAACAAATAAAATACTGCATCTGATTATAAAAGGGCACATAAATATGAATTTCAAGATATAAGATCTAGGGCTACTCGAAATGCAGTAGCACCAGTGTTGAAATATTGTCTTTTACACGCAGCCTCTTATATATATATATATATATATGGTTGGATACGAGTCCCTTGTTTCCGCTATTGGTCAGGTCATTCGCGCGCGCCAAACCTCTGTTACCCGGTAAGGAGCGCCCCCTATGTTATGTATCTAGGCAGTGTGTGTACGTTGGTTACCACCTTTGTTTACGCCATAGCGCCGCCCAGAGAGGTGGGACAGCTCGATGCTCGCTTGCTTTGTGTCATATTTACCGTGATTAGTTAATTAATTTTTTTTTACTTGAATCACAGCCATGCAGCCCTGCAGGAGCTGCGCCTTTGTTTATGACCATCGTAAGTCGGCGTGTCCCAAATGTGCTAAACCCACACATTCAAAAGGTGGGTTAGACGAAGAGGAAGACGAAGCCTTCGAGTTGGGCAAGGCGGAGGAACCGGGATCTCCAGCAATGGATAGGGATCAGAATGTGTCTCTTCAACTTAAACTGGCGGAGGAGAAGCAAGCCATACTGAAGCGTAAACTGGAGATAAAGGCACTGGAGGAACGGCTCGCAGCGATTAATCTGCAGAACGCTAAGCTTGAGGAGGAACTGGCTGCGGGCCAAGATGGCGGATCGGGGAAGAAGCCGGACACGCAGAAGCCACCTCCAGGGTTTAAGCCTAAGACCCTGGGTGCAGGATCGACACTGGAGGGTGAGCATGGCTTCCAACGTCAGCTGTTCTACGCAGACGGATCGCTGGCTTCAGCTTCCGGAGGCAGCACTACAGCAGCGACAACTCTTCAAGCTGGATTAGAGTCTGTTGGTTTAGGCCTTCAGGCTCTAGGGCTGGCTACTGGAGATGTCAACAACGCAGGATTACCCCTACAAGGTGAGGGTGGTGGCATGTCTGGCTTCCATTGGTCAAGTGAGTCGGCACGCAGAAAGCGATCACGACATTGGATCCGTCCAGATTTTCATCTACCTTTAGATAAAAGCTATGAGGAGACGTCTTATAGAATGCTGGTGGCTCAGTCTCATGAGTTTGTAACATTTCAAACGTCTTTGACCGGTGCCGTCTTTGACCTGTGGCGTCTTTGACCGGTGCCGTCTTTGACTGGGTATGTGATTAAAATGAAGAAGAAAGTAGTGTATAGTTAAGAAATGGGTATTTTTGTATAATATGTTATAACACATCATTTCGAGGCATTATTTAAAATTGATATATTTCATATATTTATGTTACTGGCTCAGTCTCATGAGTTTGTAACAATTGAAACGTCTTTGACCAGCGTCGTCTTTAACCGGTGACGTCTTTGACCTGCTGAAGAAAA
The DNA here is from genome assembly GCA_947462335.1 of Harmothoe impar. Taxonomy (NCBI): domain Eukaryota; kingdom Metazoa; phylum Annelida; class Polychaeta; order Phyllodocida; family Polynoidae; genus Harmothoe; species Harmothoe impar. Next base: position 62,496,975 of record OX381718.1, on the reverse strand, counting down.
AAAGCCCAAAAGGAACCCTTCATATGTGCATTAAAATTATTTTTTTTAATTGGGTAAAACAACCATAGACTGTTTATTACATGAAGAAGTTGAAGCTTAAATTTCTTTACTATATAAGTACTTTTTTCTTCATTTTAATCACATACCCGGTCAAAGACGGCATTGGTCAAAGACGTTTGAAATGTTACAAACTCATGAGACTGATCCTGGTATACGGTATGGTGTGTGTGACTGAGTGCATCATTAAGGCAAACGACGCTCGGTTCGACGTCCAGGGGTATTTGGAACACTTTAAATATATAACCCTCAAAGAGATTAGGCCTACCTACATGCCCAAGGCGGTGGCAAAGTATGAACATGACGTGACGACCAAGGGTGCTTCTGGAGAGGTCAGATACACTGCAGCAGAACATACAGCGAACGCCACTCACTTCGGTATTGAGAGTACCAAGGCTTATGTGGGAGCCATGCGTCTCCTCCAAGGTCCTTCTCAGTCAGGGAAGCCAGGTGGCTCCAGCAAACAGTCAACGCCGAGGATATGGTGCCCGGACGATGTCTGTGCGAGCTGGAACTTTACCTCCTGCCAGTATAATCCATGCCATAAACAACACGTGTGCTGTGTATGTAGAGGCTCGCACAGAGCAAAAGGTGGCTGCAGCTATAACAATGGCACCCAGCAAGGTCAGCAGCATCAAAACAGGAATGTACAGTCTTCATTCTACCCACAGAACCAAGGAAACAACCAAGGTTACACCTCTTCAAATCCCCATCAGCAGCAGGGGGGGGGGGGGTACAGGTAGACGCCGACGAAGGGCTCACCTGTGATGTGAACACTTACAGTCTGATCCTCGACGACAGAGTTATATGTATGGACAGTATCAGTGACTTACTGTTTGCCTATATAGATTACAGGCCACTGTGGGATATTAATTGTGTACATAATGTCTCTAATGAACAATCGCAGTTTAAGCCTTGTGGTTGGAAGAATATGTTGTCGGGGGGGGGGGGGATAATGATGTATACGGTACTTGGGATCCAGATAGCCTGTTTTTACTGGATGGGGTTATGCATGGTTTCAAAATTATTGACCCTATGGCTAATATTCCTTGTTATGAATGTATTAATTATACCTCTGCTACAGGTGACGCCTTTGGGTTCATGAATGATATTATTTTGAACGAGGTTAGTACCGGTAAACATAGTGTTGTGGATAGGAAGCCTCACTGTGTACATGCGCTGGGGGCTGTTGAGAAGTCTTCTGGTGGGTATCGCCCCATCACTGACGCTAGCAGGCCTGAGGGCATATCCATTAATAACTATATGTCGAGCACTTTTAATAATTTCAAATTCTGTAGTATCGACGAGATCTGTGAGAGTTTAACTCCGAATTGTTTTTTGGCTGTAACAGATATAGAGGCTGCATACCGTACATGTATGATTCGTCCCGGAAATTTCAAGGTCTGGCCTGGAGTGTGGATGGTCAAGACGTGTACATAGAAGATAATTTCTTGTCATTTGGGGCTCGAGCCTCCCCATATATATATTTAACAATTTGACTGACGCTGTTACTAGGTATATGAACGCTAATGGTTTCAAGTGTTATAGTTATTTGGATGATTTTCTTCTCATCAGTGACAGTTTTGAATCGTGTAAAGAGGCTCAATTAGCTCTTCATTCACTCCTGCGTTCATTAGGGTTTAATATATCCTATAAAAAAGTCTTATCACCCTCAAGAGTTCAACGGTATTTGGGTATCATTATAGACACCGTTCAGATGAAGTTGTTACTACCGGTAGATAAAATGCTCAAGTTAAAGGAGGAGCTCGCGTTCTTTGCTGGTCGCCGTCAGGCGACACGCAAGCAAATTCAGAGGCTTTGTGGCATTATAGGACATTGTTTTACGATAGTGAGAGGTGGAAGAACTTTTTCTCATAGAATTATTGGTTTATTATCGAGTTTTACTACCGGTAAGAGACGTATTTCCCTCACCAAGAACTTTTTTCTAGACCTACAGTGGTGGAGAGAATTTGCCACTTGGTTTAATGGAGAAGTCAAGATGGTCGGTAGGAGGGTACAGGACAATGTAAGCATATACACTGACGCTTCTGGATCAGGTTTTGGTGCTCATTGGGGCAGAGACTGGTTGGCAGGCATGTGGAAGATGAACTTAGACGCTGCGAGTGATCACCATAATCACCTCTCACACTGCCCGGGGGAAGACATCCCTGACAATATAAACGTTCAATAGCTATACCCGGTAGTGGAGTCTCTGTGGAGGTGGGGCCCGGCCTGGAGGAACTGTCGTGTCATTTGCTTTTCTGATAATACTCAAGTTGTCACAGGTTTAAATACTGGAAAGAGCTCTAATAATTATGCTATGTCTATATTACGTAGAATTTTTTGGTTGAGTGTATTGTTTAATTGCCATGTTGTAAGTGTACATATTCCAGGGAAAATGAATGTGACTGCTGATGCTCTGTCTCGTATGTATGAAAATAATATGAAAATCCCTATGGGTTTGTGTTGTTGCAGATGTAATCCTGTTGCAACGGAGGCTAGAGATGAAAGCAGCCAAAGTTAGATCCTACTGTTGGTCAGAGTCCACATGGCGTACAAAAGCTTCCCAGTGGAAGAAGTATATTTCTTTCTGCGCCCTAATCATGGTAGCAGTGGTTCCTACTACTGTGGATGTTATGTGCAAGTTCATTGTCTTCTTGTCAGATTCCCTTTGCTATGTTAGCATTGATAATTATGTATCTGGGGTCATTAGTTTGAACAAATATTTTGGCTATGATGTCTCGGATATTAGGTTGAATTTTATTTTTTCAACTACCTTAAAAGGCCTCAGGAGGCTACTAGGGGATCCTGTACCTACACGTGTGACTTTAACGCTATAGAATTTATTGACTATGTTTATGCATGTAGACTGTCTGAGTGTAAATGAAAGATGTATGTGAGGAGCGCCCCCTATGTTAAGTATCTAGGCGGTGTGTGTACGTTGGTTACCACCTTTGTTTACGCCAGAGCGCCGCCCAGAGAGGTGGGACAGCTCGATGCTCGCTTGCTTTGTGTCATATTTACCGTGATTAGTTAATTAATTTTTTTTCCCCTTTCAATTGGCTTATGTTGAGTCAATACATATCTAATAAATAGGCAGGTTAAATCCAGCCCAAGTCCATATAATTTTTTTTTTGGACATGTTTATTTGCATTTATCCATTTTGACAAGGATTTAAATAATGCTTACAAACGGACCAGATTTTATGAATATATGTCGCATGAACATTTGCGATCGAACGAGTTGAATATGATAAACATTTTGATGAATGATACATTATGAGTTTTTTACAACATCAGATGTACATTTGTGTCATTTGTATATATTCACACTCATGAAGCAGCGGGAACTGTGTGTTACTCATGAAAAGTCCAGATCTGTATTCCCTAGGCATAGAGCTACATTTTGTTTTTTGTTGGGTTTAAATCAGACCATTATCAAGGAAAATGTGTGAGGAAAATGACCAGGTAACAAACCGTATAATTTTATCCGAGATAACATAATTTCCTCTGGTATGCATCACACAATTATGCGTCACGCTCCTTGAACAAAGGGTACATTTTGGTTCTTGTTATTATTTATTATTAAGGAAACTGTGCAAGGGTAATTGCAATAAATTACAACCCTGGCCCCAAATCAATTACCTACCCTAACCCTGTGCTAGCCACAGGTGAGAATAGATTGAATTTGGCAATTATTCATTGAAAAAGCACCTGAAATTTACACAAGATTTTCTCTAAATTCTGAAAATATAGAGGTCGAAAATAATTAGACCTATAGGTATGTAATACCATTCGAAACGTTAGGTTAGTTACAGAGATACAAAGGATGGAATACAGGTTTATGGCAACCAAGAATAAAAGTTGTTTAATGTAGAAATTTAGACTTTCCATAAATATGTATAGTCACCTCATTAAAGATGGGTTAGGAGTTACTTTGGGGTCGATATTTATTTTTCAATTACACAACGTATAGATCTGTGTTCATAGTGTCCATATGAAGATGTGTGGAACTTTTTAAATCATTCTGATGACATTTAATGCATACAATTTAGAGGAAACCAAGCCAGACAACTTTTACTAAGTAATTTTTTATTTAAGATTAAGTTTTTTCTTTTCAATTAATTCATATCACTCGCCCCAATGTGTTTCATCAGGTACAACACAAAAAAGACCATAGTTTAGTGTTGGTTGTTGTATCAAATAGTACAACCAGTGTTCAGGTTATGTATGTATTCAATGTATTGCTATGGGTGGATGAGTGAGCCAACTCTACTAAGGCTGATATGTATAATAGGTTAGGCTGCCAAAATTCAAACTACTCGAACAGATTAAGAGGCAGCCGTTCTTTAATTGTTCATCCCAGCATTAATAGAGACTCATCAAATACAGATGGATTACAAATGTACCTTTTACTTTATACCTTTTATTTCACACTGCTGTAACTGTATCTAATGATGAACAAGAAATAAAGATAACTCAAATAAAAAAAGGGGACCCCAGTAGGATTTATGAAAAGAATTTGCATAGAGTTACAAGAAATCCAGTGTTGTAGGGGTTAAAGGAATCATTCTTTATTCTACAAATTCAATTCACCGACATAATTAATCCGTCAATTGTGAAGCACGTATGCTGTATTACCATCCTGGACGTGTTAGCATGGGAGGTCAACGGAAAGATGAATGTACTTCAGCCTAGGTTAAATAAAATTTGATTGAACTTGAACTTGAACTTATGAGCTCAATGCAATGTAATAGACGTTAAATGCGTCTCAAGGATGCAATGCTCCAGTAATTATTTGCCCCCTCCCCCTCCTTCCCATGGTTGACTTGTGAAAAAAAAACTTGGCAAACATGAATATGAGGTTCATGCACCTGCACATTACACAAGATAATTTGTTTGATCTAGTTTAATTGAGTTTATGATTACTGGTTTGATCCAGACATTCACAAATTCCACATATTTTAATTGAGGCTTTACTAAGGATTTGTGACCCATTAAATGGTGAGATGTCATGCCTGCCACGTCTTACGACATTACAGCTAAGAACATTATACATTGGGCCAGTCAAAAAAAATATTTGTTTCTCATCTCCACACGCATTATAAAAATCATGATTTTGGGGAATGTTGATGAAAATTTGGTATCAAATTAAAAAATTATATGTTATAAAGCTTAATCTGTCAGCAATGCAATCAGCTAAGTATAACTTGCATTTTGAAACTTTTTCTGATCAGTAGAATGTGAAAATTGATCGCGAAATGTCCAAATTTCCCTACATTTATATATGTAGGGAAATTTGGACATTTCGCGTTCTATATATATACCCCAAGTAAAAAAATAAAAAATAAAAAACGCCCTCGTCATATTTTTCATTGCTTGGTGATGAGAAACAACTTTTTGATGTCATTTCTAAGGTAACAAGGAACGTCAGCTTAACATTGACCAACATTATTATGGGGTTTACTGGCTAAAGTGACATCAAAAACGTTAGTTTAACACTAATATAACTTTCCCCAAATAACCCTAAATGAATGAGTTCATGATTTCGACTGCAATCTAACATTAATCGAACCAATTATCAACATTAAATAAACATTGAATATACATTCTTTTGGTAGTTGGCTTACCACTAAGAGATTACCCGCTAGGACGTTACTTCATAGGACAATGCCCCCTAGACTATTTCCCCCTAGGGCATTACCCTAATGGGACATTACCCTCTAATATAATGCTTTCTAGGACATTATCCCCTAGTGTATTACTCCCTTATTAAGATATTACCTGTCAGGAAATCTCCGCTAAGACCTTCCCCCTAGGACATTCTCTCTGGATAAGTACTGTACAAACGTAAGGCGCAAACATTCGCTCAAAATTGCAACGTTGGTATAGCATAAATTTCCCAACATTGGTACACCATTGGCATTTAAACGTTGGCACAACGTTAAATTTATGCCTGCGACGATGCCAACCATTGCCAACATTGGCCCAACCTAACCATGCTAGCTGGGCAATCTCTCGTTGGTCCCTTGTACATGTCCCATCTCTCATCGGTTACTCATGCAAGTCGCCTCTCTCACCGCTTCTTCCTGTAGTGCACCTTGGACTGTCCACTATAAGATAGTGGTTATTGCTGTGGACTCATACTGCAAAGGATCTAACATCAAATCCCGTGCAAGCCATGTCTAATGACCATAACATCCATATGTAGTTTTCGTTCTTATTCATTTCTACAGTTTTTTTGGAAAGGGTACAACACACTTTTGATTAGATACTAATGAATTAATTTAGGTTAGGTCTACATAATTTACTTATATAAACCTAGAGACAACGTTAACATTACGTATAGATAGGTCATTAATGTTCATTTAGGTTTAACCCTGACATTTGGACATCATCTAATGACGAAAAAATTATGTTATTCAGACATGAAAATAACGTATATGGAATGTTAAGTAACCTGGGCTTGTTTACTGGACCATTCCACCTTGCCATCAGCTCACTAAAGAAACCCTGGCTTAAAGAAACACTGGTTTCTCAGGACTGCATGTGTCATAGAAATCAGGATTTGAGTAAAACTTTAATTATTCTGTTGCAAATTCTTAATGAAAAACTGAAAAAATGTTAATTATTGGCATATTTGGTGTCAAATTAATTCTTATACTCCCAGTAATGCAGTGGTATAAAATAACTTGCATTTTCGGAACTCTTAAATAGGCAATTGGGAATTTCGGTTACTAAAAGCAAATATTTTCTCATATATATTTCAGCCTGTCAGTAGAAAAAGAATTTAAAAAAAGAAATCCCTCGTCATATATTTTAGCGCTTTGTGATGAGAAACTCTTATTTTTTAATGGCCTGATCCATACCCTAGATTAAATCCATCAGCCTTCAACCCTTGTGCATCTCCCTGTAATATTGCCATATTTACCCTCTACTATCATTATCATTATTATGATTCATTGCGCAAGTATTTACTCCAGGCTTGGATAATTAATTGGCGTGTTTGTGTGGTGTATCTCTACACCCCCTCCTCCCCCACCATCCAGGTGTTTGGAATTAGCTCCAGACTGGGGGACAGGAGGGTGGTAGTGGTCTGATGTGGGTACCAGGGGTGTGATTTGTGAGTGGCTGTGACGTCATCCGGGGCTGGACCACTCAGGGTAGAGGTACAACCATTTTGTAGCTGGGGTGAGGGGCCTCTGTTTCTGCAGGTAGGGCCAATATATTGAGCTGCTCTGAGTTGGGAGACCAAAGAGGAAGGAGAGCAAGCCCTGCAGCAACATCTTGTATACCTTTGTTTGATTTGGCAAAGAAATAAAGAAGTTGGTTAATAAAACTATTCTACTCACCCCTATGTTTTTAACTAATGACCAGTCCCTTAAATCTGTATAAAAATTGTGTTAGCTCTGCTGCCATCTCATTGGCGCGCGCAGCTCAACTACATACACCTCACACACATCTACAGCACAGCACCTCTGTAGCCAGCGCACCTGCAATCCCACACACCTACACCTACATCACATCTACAACCTCACACTCCCTTCACATCAGGTATCTTCATATTATATTACTTACCTTTAAATAGTCATTGTTTCAACATTGCATCATTGCCTAACATTATAAATACATGCATCACCCTATATAAATACTCACTCCCCAAATGGACTTTCATACTTCTTTGCCAGTGCATCACCATGTGCATCACCAAAATCATATTTTGAAAATTAATTTTTCCTTTGCAAATTCTAATGGAAAAAGAAGTTAATAACATGACAATTGTGGGCATTTCTTATATCAAATTTAAGCTTACAGCTTTGAAAATGCAAAGGGATAGAGAAAACATGTATATATACATGTTTAGAACTTGCATAGGCCATGTATCTCTTAATTTCTAAAATGTGAATTTAGTTCACTGTTAGCCGAGGTTCCCTTACCTATCTAGCCATGAGTGAAAAAAAGTGGAAAAAAGAAAATGAAAGTGCCCCCCTCATATTTTTTAAGGGCTTTGTGATGGGAAGCAACTAGTGGCATTAATGAGAGGACACAAAATGAGAAAAGGGCACACATACCGTATTTCCCCGCGTATAAGCCGGGGCCCGTGTATAAGCCTGGGCAAAAGGTGATTTAGTCTTGTATAATCCGGGCCCCAAGCATAAGCCCGGGGGGGTGCAATATATACTTAATAAAAATCATATTTCAGGCCATAACTCTACTTCTACTTGGTGTATTTACATAATTCTCTCGGCCATGTGACCTCTATTTATTCCTAGCCATTTTAAAGAGAAATAAAGTTTAAATTGATAAGAAAATTATTAGAAATGTGGAGGTCAATGTGTCAGAAAAGTATGTGATTCAGAAAATTGCAAGAAGGTATTAGGGTATTTCTACAACTTAAGGAATATAAGCCTGCCCCGAGTATAAGCCTGCCCCGTGTATAAGCCTGGACAGTTTAACACTTAGTACTTGTATAAGCCCAGGCTATTACACGGGGAAATACGGTAAGTAGCCTACATATAGCGAACAGAGAGGAGGGAACTTGTTCCAGGTATCACCGTTTGTAAGCTGGCACAGACCATCCCGTGACACTTTGGTTCTGCTCTCAAAATGAAGCTTCTTAGTTTTTCACACATCATTGATTCTGTACACCGTCAAAATCATATAAGAAATTCCATGGACAGAACTTAGAAAAAGAAAAAGTTAGGTGGTCGTGCATACTGACAGAGCACCGATCTTGTATAAAGGCTGCGGTAAAAGGGCCCCAAATGTTTCTTAAGCAGAAAAACATGACCTTGAATAAGCGCCTGTCTTGTATAAGCAGCGAGGGTAAGACCCCATCAAATTGAAGAGCGCCCCACAGCTTAATCATGAAGGTAAAGTTTCATACAAACACTGCTGGTCTACCATGTGTACACGTATCCAACCATGTATGCAGGCCATGCTTGAGTTCATTTAAGTTTAAGCTCATGATTTCTTTTTTATTTGGCATAAAGATTAGTCACATTAGAGGGTGCATCTTTCATCGAATGCCAAAGGAAAGATAAAGAGTGGTATAATTCTACGCTATTGCCATCCCATAGGCCCACATCTCTTGAAATAAAACATAGACCTATGGCATAGGATGCTGCAACATTTTAAAGAGAGAGAAAGAGAGAGAGAGGGGGGGGGGAGAGAGAAGGAAAGAGAGAAAGATATAGAGAGGGTATTATCTGAACCTTAAAATTGGGTAAAAATTATATTTGGTCCCTGCCACACCGGCAACAATAGGCGTTCTATCAATGGTTATAATTATAACGTATTTCTCTATTTGAAGATCTCTAGTGGATTTAACATCACCCACAAATCATATGGAATAATTTTCCTTCTTTTTAAAGGTAATTCCATCAACCTCAGGGCATAAGATCAGTCCATAGGGATTGATACATCCCCATAGGTATGCTCACGCATGCATATAGAGATATGTCATCCTTATATATTTTTTCAGCCTATTAGAGAGGTATATTTGACATGAGGTAAAATAGGTGAATCCTAGATCCATAAACATCTTGGATCTGGATAATCTAGTGTAATACTCTACTTTTTTATATGTATATTATATATAAAGAAACGAAAACAATTTTCTTAAGGACATTGAATGTATATTTATTAGGAAAAACATCTCTAATAAGTATGCACATGAGCTGCATGACAGAAACAGAGCTTGACTCTATTGTTCATGCAAGATAAATAAACAGATACCAAACCAAACCGAACGGGCGAGTCACACCATGAGTGTTACAACCATGGACCAACAACATCTCAACATTGATAAATTGTGAACATATTTTTGTGCCCACTCGGAAGGACCTAGCACTATGCGGCCCTTAAGGAGTTGATTAAGTCGGTCAACTCTGGTGGAATTGTTTGAGGTTGAGTTTGATATCAGTTATTGACGCAGAGAAAATTACGTAATACAAAGTGGGTCGCTCAAATCCAGGTCATAGATAACACATTTACTTTCAATATTACTAATATTATCACTCCTGTCTGTACTATATCTCCTATATTAGTCTTGTTATGTAAGGGAGTGGTTATTTTAAAAAAAAGGGGGGGCTGGTGGATTTGGGGGTGGTACTAATAATCTTGGACCCCTTTTTAGTAAAAAATCCCACACATTACTATAGCTCAAAGGGGTTGACCGTGCTAAATTTTAACCTTACTGAAGACATTTTGACCCCTCCCCTGGGGGGGACCAAAAGATTCTGAGACACTCGCGCGAAAAATCTACCGCCCCGCCCCCCTGTTGTTAAAAGTTGACCACTCCCTTATGTAAAATCAACTGGAATGTCTCGTGTTGCAGACTTGCAGGATGAAGGCCGCTGTGTTTGCAGTCCTCCTGGGGGTCACCCTGCTGGTGTTGGCTAATGGTGAGTACGGACCACCTTTAACCTCTTGACCACACTGATAATCTAAATGCTTTGGGCCTTAGTCTGTAGAGGCTATTCCAGGTTAGTCATAGGTATATTAGTGAGAATGACGAAACTGATATTCAAACATGACCAAGGCAAAAATAAAATATGACTAAGGCCTGATATTCATAGGAATGGAATGACTGAGGTGAGTCAGTCACTACTGACTACATCTGATAGTACTAACTAACCAGGGTTGGTTGTATAAGCAGCCAAGAAATGTTTAACTAGGTTTGTTACTATCGAATAAGTTCTGCAGTTCAAAGATTATCTGCAGAGTAAACAGAAAGCATCGTACAACATTATAAAATGTTTCTCTATGGCTCCCTAGTGTGACAAATCATTTGTAACGTTAAAAACGGTATTTTGACGCAAAATAATGTATTTGTGAAGCTGGGTATGAATATGCATCATTCCACCGGCGTAAGCGTGTGTTGATTTTTAAGGGGGGGGGGCATTTCTTAAAAGCAATACTGAGTAAGGTGGGGGTGGGAGGATTCAAGATTCACCAAGCCCTCCAACTAGTAATATATAACTTGTCCCTTTGTCCTTCTCAATAAATTCTGTCTATTCCAGCTCCTGGGTCGATGGCAGCAACCCAATGGCATTGCAGTGTAATTATTTCATATTTTTGTTTGCATACATTAGGCCACTCAAACTTCTTTCTCATTACCATGCACATCACCAACATCTTAATGGAAAAACATGATGATAATTGACAATATGGGCATATGGCCAAAAAAAAGAAGGTGTGTTTCAGGTTCCATGAGCTGAAAATCTAGGGTAGGTAGGTCGTTTTTTTTTTTAATTGCTTTTCTTTTACTTAAGCCTGAAAAGTACCCAGAAATCGACTCACGATCTACAAGGCTGACTCGCCGATGACCACCTTGACTCGTGAACTATCAGATCGACCCTTAAATAGCCCCAAAATGACCCAAAATATAATTATTTTTTTTCAAAATTGCATAAAAATTTCTAGGGTCGGCCTTATTTTGCTAGGTAGGGTCGGGTAACCTGAAACACACCTTTTTTTATTTGGCCTATCCTTTATCAAGTTGAAGCCTACAGAGTTACAAATGTGAAGGGATAAAAAAGGCATTGTATTCACAAATTGTGTAGATCATTTATTTCTTAATTTCGAGAACATAAATTTAGTTAACTGAGAGTTAGCCAAAGGGGGGTGGTAGAAATAAGCGCCTTAGTGATGAGAAACAAGTGTTTTTTTTGTAGTGGCCTCAGCAAAGTTGTATAATATTGTTTCATATTGTGTGAGGCTTTATCACTAGTACTTTGCATGGTTGTTAATTGGGTATAGATTGCCCAGTGGTTCATGTCTCCTGCTTCCCGTTAAACATTGCCTTATATAAATTTAATCAGAAGATAGGATTGCAGTGGACAATTCAGAGGGATCCATGATAGGCTATGGCAGACATCCAGGCCAATCTGTTTACAAATTGATTCTTTATTGGGTCGCTGTAACCGGCTCCTCCTTGTCCTAGTGGGCTTGACTAGGGCCAAACAAAAAAAAGAAGCTGTGTTCTGGTAACAAAGCCAAAAGTAATGAGAAACAAGTATTTTTTGGTAGTTTTTTTTTAGATTGGCTGGGTTTTCTTTAGAATTCAATTTTGATTTCAAAGGATGTCAATTCAGACAGCTAAAGGCCATCAGTTCCGTCTTATCCCCTTTTTGATACCCGTCACCAGGGTAACTGTGATTTTCCCCTTTGAATCTACTCCAGATGACTAGATACGTTATCAAAAGCATCATTAGTAAACTGCTGATCATAATTTCAAAGTATCTATGAAAGCACATTACATTCATGAATCCTACATCTTTTCTATATAATGATCTTTTAAAATGAATATTTTCAATTTAAATGTTTTTTCTTCTATTTGTGACAGAGGATTCATTGTGACAACTGCAATCCTCCCAAGTTCTGCATCCGGAACCCTGGGAATGGCGGCCAAAATCTCTGTGCCAACCCCAACAGTAAGTCTGCCACATTGACACAATAGTATCAGGTTTAAATGTTCAACAATGAGTTAATCCTTTAAGGCCACATCTCTTAAAGATGACATTTACCATCATGATGCACCATTGCAGCCCTGGTGCATCATGCCAACCATTCAGGAGTGTCTCAACCTCATAGGGTTGACATGATGCTTGAATGCAGTCCTGGCCAGTCACATGCCAGAGCTGCATTCATACATTATCACAACCAAAGGCATGATGCATAAATGTATTATGTCGTCCTTAAAGGGTTAAGGGAAGTACAGTGTTTTATATTCTAACACTTATTCATCCTGCACTCATCTCACATGCTTGCTTTTTGTCTCGTGCACTGGGTAAAGTATGGCTTAATGTAACCATACAGATGCAGTGCAGTGCAGTGCTTGGAACTATGACTAAAGTAAATACTATTATATTACAATATTAGTACCAAAATATCCCTATATATATCCCTCAGAAGAAAATATTGTAAAAGATGATATGCACTTCCTCTTAATTCTTGAAGATACTACACATTATCCATGTTACAGGTGCACACTGTTGGGTAAGTAACTTATATCTGGTGTTTTGCTGGTGTTGCTTCTAGTTTTTTTGTTTTGTTTTTCTCATGAATGACGTCATACGCTTTTATTCATACATATTTTTCTATTTGCTTCTTTCATATTGTGTGTAGTCCCAATCGTTGAATTATGTAGTAGTTAAACTACAGCTATAGCTCTGTATGCATTTTATTGGTGTCAGTCAAGGCTAACTACGAGTCATGGTTGAGTGTACTCAGCTGTGACTAAGCCAATATAATATATACAGAGCTTTAGCTGTGGTTTAACTGATTCATGCCACACCTATGGTGATTGTTATTCTCACAACATGTCTATGCCCACCCCAGCACACTAAAAAATAACCCTTGGAACCACATAGCAAGAAAGGGAGACCTTTTCAAAGTCAATATTGATAAATATTATGATATCTTCAATGAAGGACAGTTAGACAAAACTATTCATTTTTCTATCTTCATGAACAATTATACCAAATGTTGTCAGATTAGTCCTCTGGAAATTATACTTTGCCTTCAGATATGAGTGGTAATGGAAACTAAAATATATACACTATCATTGAAACCTTCTATACGTTTTAAAAAGCGATAGAACATGATTGTCCTAATTGCTTTATTAAAGCAAAAGGGTGTGGTATCAGAGTAAAATGACCACAAGGCTACACTGTAAAAACTATTTTGTTGAATAAACAGAGAATCAATGTATAATTTTATGGTGGATCATCATAATATGTGAATACGGCCGGGCAATGAAAAATTGATCAATTTTACTTTGAATACCCATAATCCAGTACAGTGAAAGACAATTTATTCTACAGTGAGACACAGTTTATTTTACAGTGAAGCTACATTTAATTGATGTTTAGTTTTGTCACACAAGGCAGCAGTTTAGTTCAAGAGGAGATTTTTTATAGATCCTATGAATACCATTTTTGTGGTGATAAGAAATATGTATACAATCATAGCTACGAGGTTTGCTCTGTAGCCATCCTAGAGCGACTTCTACTCATAGACTAGTATTACAAAGTGTCATGAAGCATTCTAGAAGGTTCTCATGAACTAATACCTAATGATTAGACCTGAAGTCTTGACACTAAGATGATATTGCTGATTGGACATGGTACCAAATTTGACATGGAACTGTATAGATCATTGGTGTTAGGTCTAGGGGCATAAATTGACTAAATAACACTGGGATGAACGAGTTACAACAGTTTATATTTATAATTACGATATTAAAAGGAGAGTGATTTCGCATATTCTGTTAAAATAACAAAGATTCACTGGCACCAGACTTTAACTGTCATAACTTGTTTTACAATGACCTTAAAATAACAGTGACCATTATTTTTATGGTGAAAGTCAGGCACATAGTGATGCCAGTGAATCTCTGTTGTTTCAACAGAATTTTTATAGTGTATGTATATTTTGTTTATGAATTTCCTAGAAGGCCCCCTTACAGACTTAGCTAGAACAACATACTTTTCCTTTACACATGTTTTTATCTCTCTAGCATAATGGGCACTGCACCAAGGGCAACAAGCCGTACTGCATGTCTGATTGCAAATGGTATGATCAACGTTTTTATTTTAAACATGCTAGTCTTAAGTGGTATGGCGTCGTTCAGGTCAGGCGGTGATCATTCATTTCCTGGATAGCACATACACTATCTCTCACCAGTGTACAGTTTAAATTTTGAGGGGAAAAAAAGCACAATATGGGAGAAACTTATACTTATATGAGTTTATCATATTGAAAGAATCGTGGGTCCATGAGAATCCTGATTGGATAAATTAACTCCCAAAGCTTCCATTTTTATTTTGTTTGTCAAACACAATGAAAAATAAAAGTGAAAAGACCTTCCGACCATAAAATATGTAGTTTTTGGATTTTGCAGCGGGTAATTCAAATATTTAATTCATGAAAACTGACCTGCACAACAGTAAATGAAAAGTGCTTTTGGCTTTAGAAAAGTCAGCTATTAGGACACAATTATGAATCATTTTGAGTGTCTATCACCCGATGGGATGACTTTGATATAAGCATTGTTTTTTCACAATAAGCAGCAAATGTCTCTTTCCTCTCTTCCAGCGGCAAGTAGATCCCTCGCGGAAATCACCAAGGACGGTACCATCACTGTTTCATGGTCAGCCACCATTTAGACTAAGAGCCTGTCTTGGACAAGGGGGACATCCGGCTGCCACCCTCTCCCTATATATACAGCGCTTACCTCCTAAACCTGTTTCTGTATCTCTAATTTCACAGTCATCATTGTTATTAAAAAGGGAATGAAAATAACATTGGCATATAGCCTACTTTCAATTATTCCTAGACTGAAACACAATGCTATCTAGAAGTGGAAGGCATATGCTTACAAGAGCACCATTCATTCCTTGATATTCAGACGTTATAATGAGATCACTGTTTTAAGGCTCTGTATTAAATATGGAATAAAATGCCTGTGTTTTCTATGACAATTATGTGTTATATTGTTGATTCAGAATTCAGAATTGTACAGGGAGACAGTCAGCTACTATTAAAAGAAAAACGAACACTTTTATATTTTGTAATTGCTACAGGAATATTAAACCTACACCTTATAATGCACTTCTCACAAATAGAAATGAAAAAAACACTTATGTTCTAAACTCTCCCCAGTAAACAAGAATACATTATATAAAAAGGATGTTTCCTGAATGTTTGGAAAACGTTATAAAAACCCCGGAAAAGTAACATTATTCAACACAAACCATGTAAGAACATAAAATAATGTTTTACTACTAGGTAAAATAATGTTAAACTTTTAAACGTTCAGAACATTAAGAGCCAAGCACTTTATGCAGTGGTCAGAATTCTTTGGGGATTTGAAGCATCCCACTGACAGATGCAATGGTTAATTTCCAGACAGTTCACAACCATTAGGATTTTAAAATGTCTCAAACCAAATTCAATAATGAGAATCTATCACTCATCTTTATTTGATAATGAAAAAAGATAGTAAGGGAGGCCTATTTGCTATAACTTGCTTTAAAAACTTTGAGAGTGGACAAAATGGCCGACATCCAGTGGGTATTAGTCATAGCTATTTATGGGTGATTGGTGTGTGTTGGTCCATATGGGGATCAAAACAACCCCACCGTTCTGCCTGGGTGCCCTTGGTAAGTGAACCTATGATGGGATACTTAACGTATTTCTTATTTTTAACTTTCATAAAACCAGTTAGATTTGTTTGATTCCCAATCACCAATAAATAGCACTGACTAGTCAATCCTATTGACCAGTCGCATGCAGTACTGCCTATAGCATCGCTCGTACAGAAACCATCATCTCATCTAAAAAGATAAATAAAAGAATTTTGAACATGCATGCATGGAGAACTCGGATATCTTAATGTAGGTAGGGAAGAATAAAAAGTATATCCAACAATTGAAAAACAATGATATTCATTGAAATTATTGTCTTTCAAAAAAGATTGAGAAAATTTGAATTTATTTATCACAATGAGAAGTAGATCATTATTTTCCTTTTGGATTATAGTTTTCCAGCGGAATATCATACCGCATATATATTTTTTTTATCCTTTTCTCTGGATCATGCATCAGAGGGAATAAAAAAATTGCATCTTCCTTAATTAATTGTATTCTGTTTTTGACCTTTCCTAGTGAGTCTGGCCACGTAATCCAAATGAAAAGAAAGTGGTCTTAGCATGCGACTCTGTCAATTTTATATGTTCTTGAGTCGGGCATTGATACATTATTCAGAGCAGCACTAGTGAAGTGTCAGAAAATGTTATCTATAGGTCTCAAATAGGGAATTCCCCGAGGTCAGTCGGTGCATCCTTACTGAAAGACTGACTCCGCACAGAATACCAGATGAGTTCTGGGTGGTCAAAATAGTTAGGGGATAAAATCACAGGTGCCCCTATATAAATTCTAAATCATATGACATGCAATAAAACATGGTTCTTGGAGGTAAAGGTCTTTGTTTTGGGGTGTATCTGAGTTGGGTCTGAAATGAATTTATTCACTACAGAACTGGCCGGTCATGGAGGTTTGTAGACATTTGGGAGTGGCATTTCAGATTTTCGTGAACAAAGTCTCCTTATACTTTAATAGATTATGTATGAAGGTTCATTGTAGTGACGTATGATAGACTTTTCCTTCAATACCTCCTTATAATACAATTTATTGCATGTCATGCTATATTAAAGTATAGTGGGGGAGTAATTCCCTGTCTGAGACCTGCAGGTCTCAGACAGGGAATTACTCCCCCACTACCTCCACTACCTCCACTACCTCCAAGAACCATGTTTTATTGCATGTCATATGATTTAGAATTTATATAGGGGCACCTGTGATTTTTAACAGAATTTTAGAAAATCCCCTAACTATTTTGACCACCCAGAACCCAGGCGTGCTTTTCATATTTTCTGAAAATCATTTTTTCATGTGCCCTTGTGTGTTTGAAGTATGAATATGAACTTTTATTGGCCCTATGCAACTCTTTCCTATAATACAGAGACTTGTTTATGTCAAACTACCAACATAAATAGTAGCGTTTCCAACCCTTGACCTCTGGACTGAGCTTCTATAGGCTAAAACATGAATTTCTATAGGAAATCGTGCTGACAGAGCCATGAAATTGCACAGGCAGGTTACTAAGGGGCTGCTGATGATGTTACAATCAATAAATATATTGCCCTCTATTGAATTGTGTGAATATTCTCATGACAATGTATTAAGGATGGCAATAATCAGGTGCAAAATCCTACAAATTCATGAAAAAGTGGTCATTTTGACCACAATGGCATACCACATTATCAATCCCTGACCTCATTCTTAAGCATACATATTTGGGCAATGTTCATTGAAAAAAATATGCATGTCAGAACAATGTGTAGCTTGCTATGAACTGCCAATGGACAGCTCTTGATGCTCGGAGCTATGCTTTATGCAGAAAATCACACCGACAACTGTTCTGCAGGCCCCAAACCTGGATTATTATGGGGAAATGGAATCTGTGCTCCTAATAGGGTCTATTCAATAGTAGAAACTGCACCTCCTATGAACCTAGGCCCATTTTCATAGATTCTATAGGTTAAACATAATAATTCCTCAAATTTGTCGCTGTCAATTACCCCAAAAACTTGGATTTTAATGATTTTCAACCAACATTGCACACCCCAGTAGGCCTAATGGTCCCAAAAATTTTAAAACTAAGCTAAACCAATTGAAATATTAACTTTTCAATAATCCCCCAGACATTGTAGTTTATATAACTGTCTCTGGTGCAGTCTACCTGATCGAACTATAGTCTACCGGAAGTGCTGGGAGAACAAGATTGGGGCACTTCCGGTGGTAGATCCACATATATAATGTCATATGTATGCAGTGCCTTACTCTTCCCACTAGTGACACCTAGTGAGTCACACAGGCACTATTGGATAAGATGTAACCTTCACTTACCTATCAGTCGCTGCTGATATGGACTGCAGGTGGCAGCACTGAGTGGAGGTTTCTCATTGTAGATTATGTAGGGTAGATTCACCTATAGTCGGAAACATACCTTAAGACGGACACATGATTTAATTGTTGTTCAAGTATCCTAAGCCTACTTCTTTCTGAATAAAAGTAAAGTTTAAGTATATTTCTTTTCAAAAAGCAAATACTAGAAGTAGCAGTTAATATAGATAACCCTAAATTTCACTGTCCGTGTAAGGGCATGTGTCCGACTCATGGTGAATCTACCCTAAACCGAATTCTTCATTTGGACGTAGTGGGCAGAGGGGACTTTTTTTAATTACTTACAACAAACTCAAAATCCTTGCCCATGAACACCATTAATTTTAGCAAACATGGAAAGTCTGGGCTATAGCACAATTGTATCAAGGGTCAGAAATCGCGAAAATGGCCTCATTTGGGACCAAAACCAAATCATCTTAAAACAAGTGCATTTCATTGAAAGAGAAGTATCTTGGCTCCATGAAAACCAAAATTGGACGGCTTAACTCCTGGGACCCTTTTCACCTCATCCTGAATAATATGTCAACATACGGCCCCCAAGTACGGCCCTTATACGGACATTTTTTAAAATAATTGTTTTTTTCATTTCTGGACCATTGCCGTGTTGTATCTGTTTGTTTAAGGCTTTTTTTTAACTATTTCCGCATATGAATATGGCAGTCACCTGTCCGTATTGTAAAATTGTGCAAAAACAAGTCTACATGGAGCCCCTAGGGAATTCACGTCATAAAATATATAGACATACGGAGGTAGGCTGGTGAGGGTCAGCATTCTGTTTGGATGTTAGGGAATGGAAAAGAGAGGTCGGGGAATGGAGAGGGGAGGTCGGGGAATGGAGAGGGGAGGTCATGGAATGGAGAAGGGAGGTCGGAGAATGGAGAGGGAGGTCGGGGAATGGAGAAGGGAGGTCGGGGAATGGAGAGGGAGGTCAGGGAATGGAGAAGTAAATATAAACAACAGGCTACTTTCAATTAGCTGAACACAGGGGAGGTTTCTCCCCTGTGTGGCTCCATGTTGGTATGTGAGTGTCTAACTGAATGGTGAAGTAACAGGCCAATGCAATTATGATAGCTGACACGACCCCTCCCATCTCCTTACGTCCAACATCATCTCCTAAAGTCCACCATCATCTCCTCGAGTCCAACACCATCTCCTCAAGTCCAACACCATCTCCTCAAGTCCAACACCATCTCCTCAAGTCCAACACCATCTTCTCAAGTCCAACACCATCTCCTCACATCCAACACCATCTCCTCACACCTACTATCAACATGCGGACCCCTTTTACAACAAACAGCCCTTTTTCCTCCGTTTTATCAGAGGTTTCTCACGTTAGGCACTTGGATAAATTACTTAAAACGGTTACAATATATTCTGACTGTAACCATGTGATAGAGCACATTGACCCCCTCTCAGAACATTTGGAATTACATTTGTATCCTAAGTAGAAGTGAAGACATCAACCAGAACATGCATAGGCTGCAGAAGCAGTACACAGCCTGGTGTGGCAAATTGGCACCAACTACTAGAGACACTCTGTTCTCTCTTTAATTGCAAGGTAAGATGACATATCAGGCTTGCACAATGTTACAATGTTACTTGTGTATATATATATCTCACTGATTAAACCCAAATCCTACAATATATGACTTATTGTATACTTAAAAAAAGCACCCCCCCCCCCTAGGGTTTATTACTGTACCCTTGTATTTGCCATTTTTATGAAATCTGTTGCCTAGCAACAATACTTTCAAAATGTTCTATGCATAGAAACCATCAAAAGAAACAGGTTTTTCATGCATTTAAAACTACTTACTTAAGCAGCAAGCACAATGGTATCATTGTTAATATCTCTGGGATCCTTATGCACCAAGCATATGGGCAAAGTCTGCCTTAATCATTTTTGCATACTCCTTTTTTTATATTGTGATGCTAACTATGTTGCTAGGCAAACAATCATTAAGAATTGCTGTTGCTAGGCAATCATTTTCGCTAGAAAAAAAGAAATAGTAAAGTCAAATTGCTTCGGCCTGATTTAGTGGGGTACGCTACCTCAGAATTAGGCTAATGTGACTTATACAGGGTTGTTGTCAAGCAAATGAACAAATCCCATTCTGGTTGCTAGGCAACAGCTCACGGTGCCTAGATGGAGGCAATATTGCTAGACATGATATGCCTGCCACTGAATTATGTTTTGATTATTGCAGTAATGTATTGATTGTATATATCTTCATTCAAGCTGTTAATATGCTGACCATAATGCACTTTTATTCATTTACCAGTGTTGCTAGGTAAAACGGTTACCATGGTAACCTTGTATGATATTCCGATTTTTTTTCTTCTATCATTACAACAATAATGGCCCAGGACCCTCATTTGGACCTAATTTTGTCCTTCAATCATGATATCCATGGTTGATTTTACCCATTAGTGATAAATATATGCTTTTTTATATAGAAATTAGGCTTTCTCAAGCATTATTGGTGGCCATTTTGTTTTTGGGCTCGTTTCCATGGAAATCTTCATTTTTCAGAACTGCGAGTGGCAGATTCATGATCAGCACCCTTGATTTATCTAAGAAATACCTGTCGCTAAATTTTAGAATGAAATGCTCCTTGGGCCAGTATGGATGATAAAATCCCTAAAATATTCCAGACTATTATATAGCACATTCTTTTATTGATTAAAATGAACAGTGATACCAGACACAGGTGGTGAAACCACAGATCAGGTCTCAACCATGACTCACCGGTGACATCTGGTGTTAGGATCTAACATCTTACCAATAGGCTTACTTATTATGCGATTGGGGCTCTGATTGTGCTTTTTTTGGATAACTGAGTTCTGTTATCACATGTAAACAGGCACTCCTAGTTCCAAATTTCGACTTAGTTAAAATTGTGCGTTTCGTTGAAGGATCGAACCCCGGGCCGCAAGACTGCGAGTCCGACGTCCTATCCACTAGACCGTGCCGGCCATGCAGAATAAGGGTATAAAACAAGAAGTCTACAGACACATTCCCAGCCCTCTAGCTCTTTTATTAACAGAGATACAGCAATTTTTACACTTTTTGTTATAACTTCTCCTAAAATCAAATTTTTTTAAATTATTTTTTTCGTCAGACACAGACAGCCAGTCATCAACATCACCACCAGCCAAGAAGAAAAGATTTTCAAAGACTGCCAATTCTTCACCACCAAAAACGCCTTTTACCTACCAGGCCACCAACATCAATAATACCAAGGAAACACCTGCCACCAAAGGGAACTGCTAGAGATAGAAATGAATCTAACACCGCCAGAAGAAACACCTATAGCTGAGAACAAGAGGATAGTAAAAATTGTCAACCCCCCAGCACCACCCAAGTCAACTGTGCACCAGAGACTTTCACACAGAGAGGACCACAGGGACCACAGGGACCAAAGGGAGACTCGGGACCACAGGGACCAAAGGGTCCCACGAGACCACAGGGACCACCAACTTCATAGGTCAAGCACAGCAGCTAGCTACACCAACCAACCCAACTACAGCCGCTACCATGTCGACAATACCCAGCAAAACACCCTGTCTCACCAATTAAACACTCCAGACTACCGGGTACCGGTACCACCCCACTTACGCACAAACAACACCAGGAAAATGTAATATAACCTATATGAAATTGTATTTGGACTGGACCACCACGTTGCCAGAGCCATGCTCATGGGTATGAAGGACAAGGGATATTCAACACCTCGCCATAAAAACACTGAGAATTAAGCGCTATTGCATAAAACTTTTAACTTCATGCTTGCATGTAATTTTTTATATAGGCTACCCAAGCGCCTATATTAATTCTAGGCTACCCAAGCGCCTATGTATAGTCTTGTCATGTCTACTTAAAATTGTATTATGTATATAAGTAACATGTTAACTACTTGCACAAAGTTGATGTTCACCTTGTTACTTGAAACATAATACCTATATTGTAATATAAATGGTTACCGGTACTTAATATATGCTGAAACCCTCTTGGTAATACTATCACTTGTACATTTCACCAGAATTTTCATATTTGTTGATACTTGGTCACCATGGTAACCAACTCAAAATATGATCATTTATAGTACTTCAGTCAACTGTACATTCATTATAAGCATCTTTGCCTGATGAAGGATCATTAATGATCCGAAACGTAGCAACATAAGATCAAAGCAACAAAAACTCCAAAAATGTCTACAAAAACAAAGACTTCAAATAAAAACCAAAAAATAAATTCCTTGTGTTGGGTTTTGTGTGATATATTATTTATTACATATTTTTTTCTTTCTATAAAGGTAGTAGTTGGACTTTACTTACCTAGTCGTTAAAATAATTCTAGGGATTTTTACTTTACTCACCTAGGGATTTTTTTTCCACATAAATATAGGAACTTTAGAAATGGTACGTTTCCACCTGGATTCGATCCGGGGATCTCTGGTGTGTTAGCCGAAGGCTCTAACCGCTCGGCCACAGCAGATATGGTACAAAGCAGGGGAAACGCTGGTTAGGTTCTAGTCTATCTAACGAATGCCCCCCGCGCTCAGGTGCCAAAGCCTTTTTGTATCACGTCCTCTCATTGGCTGTCCCGTTTTAACTCCACCAATCAGCGAGCATGTTGGTGGGATGTCAAAATCAAAATGGCGCCCACCTTGCTCGATCTAGTCTACGTACATATCCTTCAAAATGGCGAAATTAGGACATATATAAGGTAATTAAAGACATTTGAATGGAATAATTGTATAATAAACCCAATAATATATGGATAACGGGCGAACTCGGGCCTGTATACGTATATAACTGTATGCGTTATATACGCATACAGGCCATCCTGTGCCCGTTATCCATATATTATTGGTTAAATAGGGATACCCAGACTGCTTAACACTGGTATATCAAGACAGAACATGACTAATTTAGGGGAATGCAGGAAACCTCTTGGGATTCCACGCAGGAGGCTGGAAACGGACATGTAGCATACTATTGATGTGTAGAAAGAGGGCTGCATGTTAATACAAAGGGGCCATGAATATTTCAATGAAATTCGCTTAGATAAAGTTGACCTTTACATTTGGATAATTGCCATATTAGGACTTATAATTAAATATATTCCCAATGATAAGTAGTGGATAGCCGGCTAAAAGACCTTTCCAATAAGCTAGTGCATGCTCTGTTATCTCTAATAGGGGCTGAATAGGAGCAAAAACGAATAGGGTCATTTCAGACAGGCACTCATAAGGGTGCCAATTTTAGTGTGCCACCTGTGACTGCTGGTTTGAGCCCTGCACTGCGGTTCTTCCAAGTGCCTACTCACGTTCAAGGGAAAATATACGGACCGTATACAGATTTCTTGACCTCCACATTATGTGGTGAAATGGAAAAACGCCACATTTGAATACGGATCCCCCACATTTTAATACAAACCTTCACATATTATTAGGTGAAGCGGAAAAACGCCATAGGGCTGTGTCTCATGACCTTGGGCCAATGTTTTTGTCTCTGACCAGGTGCTGTCTCTGACCTTGTGTCAGAAGAACCCGTTTTTTAATTGTTAACCTATACTCACATATACCAGGATTTGTAAAAACTTTATGGCAGTTGTTATGTAATTATAATTAGCCTCCTGCTGTTGGTAGAAGGTAACTAAAACCCCCAAAGTGATGTCCGGTCAGAGGCGGCACCCGGTCAGAGACGGCACCTGGTCAGAGACGGCACCCGGTCAGAGACAAAAACATTGGCCCAAGGTTGTGAGACCCATCCATATGCGACATACCCCATATGAGTGATACGGGGGGTCCATATTATGTGGTGAAATGCTGGAAAGGTAGTGTTAACAAATAGAGTCCATAGTATAAAAAAAACCACATA
Organism: Harmothoe impar; assembly: GCA_947462335.1. Lineage (NCBI taxonomy): Eukaryota > Metazoa > Annelida > Polychaeta > Phyllodocida > Polynoidae > Harmothoe > Harmothoe impar. The sequence goes on along the minus strand of OX381718.1, from coordinate 62,472,500 downwards.
ATGTATAAAAAAACGTAAATTTTGTTTTGTAACACCCCCTTGAAAAACGAAGTAAAAATTCTTTTGTAACACCCTCTATTTGCGCAATGTTTTTACGTTTTGTAACAGCCCTTAGTTACCTACTAGGTCCACTACAGCAGCAATCTGCAAGCTAAGCTATCCCCATACAATGATACATAGGTAATAGTACCCGTCACCTTCCCATAAGGCCAAATAAACAAAAGAAGTTTTGTTTCAGGTAACATGGGAAGAAACTCTAGGGTCGGTACTTTCCCTCCAAAATTGACCCAACAAAGTGTAAAAATGGGGAGATTTTTTTCCAACATTTTGGAAACCTAAAATTGACCCAAAAAACGTAAAAAAATATAAGAAAATCTTCAAAATTGCATAAAAAAACATAGGGTCGGGCCTGTTTAGATAGGGTCGGTCGGGTGACCTGAAACAAACCTTCTTTTTTTGGCCTAAGTTAGGATACCCACACACGGGTGAACACCTAGCAGAAACACATCAGCTCAATTATCCAACCCCAGGTTCTGGCCATCCTGGTCATGACACCTGTGTTACTTCGCAAAGGCTTGATGATGAAAACAAGTATTTATTTTGAGTGGCGCTAGATTAGTTTATCTGGAAAAAGGACCCTGATTAAAGCTGGTATGTCATCTAAAATTCGTTAATTTTCAATTGATGCCATAATACTTTTGTACATCCCATTCTATAAATACTCCCTTACACTTGAAAGGATGGGATATATCAAATTAGGAAATTTAGTGGAATTTTTTTACTGTTGGTCGACACTAAAACTCCATATGTGTTTATCCTGCATGGCTTAGCACTTTCCCTATTAGCTTAGTTCCCCGGTATGCTCAAATCATGCACTCATAGACAAATATATTCAACATTGAACACTGCATATCAGCTAAAATAATAACAAAACCCTTGACATTAAAATTATATGCATTTTGAAGAAAAGGTTTGGTGAGTCTATTAGCTTATATACCATATTTAAAAGTGCATGAGCTTAGAGAAAAGAAACAGGGCCAAAAGGGATGCCTCCAGAAGGACTCCCCTCTTCAAGGGAGCCCAGGCTGCCTTAGGGAGCCTACGTGACTCTCTAGTTGAACTAAGAAAGTCACCTAGGGGAGTCACATAGCTCCCTGGCTCACCTGAGGGAGTCATATGATGACCCGGGCTTCCCTGGAGTCATTCTGGAGGCAACGTCAACTCACTTTTGACGCTGTTTCTTTTCGCTGTGTACATAATGTACATAATGTACATAATGTATGTGTTGGGGCCAGATGCCCTGGATCTCAAGCAGGCTGCAGTATTCACGTTCGCATGTTGCTAAACATCACAGAGTGATGTTCAAAATAAAAAACTGAATAAAAGGCAATGACAGGGGGACGACCTTTGAAAGGGAGTATAATCATATTGAATAACCTTGTTACACATAAGATCTTCCATAAGATCTGGTCCTTGTAATTATCTTTTTTATCACTTTTGATGTATCCAGTACATGTAAAGTATGTAAGAGATTTCCTCCTAAGTAATTGTTGGATTTATGTCAATGTTAAGACTCAAGATAGATGTACAAATGGATCTAAACAGCTCAGATTATGTTAACAGCCAAGTCAGTTAGCCCTGGTCAGTTAGCCCTGGTCAGTTAGCCCTGGTCAGTTAGACCCATTCAGTTAGCCCTGGTCAGTTAGCCCTAGTCAGTTAGTCCTGGTCAGTTAGCCCTGGTTAGTTAGCCCTGGTCAGTTAGCCCTGGTCAGTTAGCCCTGGTCAGTTAGTCCTGGTCAGTTAGCCCCAGTCAGTTAGCGCCAGTCAGTTAGCCCCAGTCAGTTAGCGCCAGTCAGTTAGCGCCAGTCAGTTAGCGCCAGTCAGTTAGCGCCAGTCAGTTAGCGCCAGTCAGTTAGCGCCAGTCAGTTAGCGCCAGTCAGTTAGCGCCAGTCAGTTAGCCCCAGTCAGTTAGCGCCAGTCAGTTAGCCCCAGTCAGTTAGCGCCAGTCAGTTAGCGCCAGTCAGTTAGCCCCAGTCAGTTAGCGCCAGTCAGTTAGCGCCAGTCAGTTAGCCCCAGTCAGTTAGCCCCAGTCAGTTAGCCCTGGTCAGTTAGCCCTGGTCAGTCTACTAGCCATCAACTATTTTATGGAATATATGGCAATAAACTCAGAGAAAAATTGAAGGGATCTTGTATTAAAAACAGGGATGTTATTGTTAGCGTATTCCATTGACAAGGGACGAGGGTATGGTTTCATTGTAAGAGAAAAGGATACATTTTCACTTGATCATAATATGTGACACAGTTAGCCAATTTGTGGATTCTCAGTGGATGACATCAGCCAAATCCAACTATGATTTGCCATTCGCAATTTGGCGAGTGGCTAGCGTGAGATAGTCCTGGTTGTTTATTCCTGGTCAGTTAGCCCCAGTCAATAAGCCCCAGTCAATTAGCCCTGGTCAGTTAGCCCTGGTCAGTTAGCCCTGGTCAGTTAGCCCCAGACAATTAGCCCTGGTCAGTTAGCCCTGGTCAGTTAGCCCTGGTCAGTTAGCCCTGGTCAGTTAGCCCTGGTCAGTTAGCCCTGGTCAGTTTAATAGCCCTGGTCAGTTAGCCCTGGTCAGTTAGCCCTGGTCAACAAGCTATATATGTGTTTGGGCCAGATGCCCTGGAGCTCCAGTAGGATTCAGTATTCATGTTGGAATGTTGCTAAAAATGACAAAGTGATGTACAAAATAAAAACTAAATGAATGCCAAGGACATTGGGATGACCTTCGAAAGGAAGTATAATTACTATCAATGGCCTAGATAAAACATACGAAGGTTGACATATAAATATATATAAGAAGTAATAGAGGCATTGATATATACCATCATTTCTAGAATGTTCCATATATGTCAGACATGAAGTTTGGTCCTTGTAATTATCCCTTTATCACTTTTGATGTGTCCAGTACATGTAAAGAATTCGAGTGATCTCATCCACAAGTAATTTTTCGATGTGTGTCAATTAGTTTCGAGATAGGTGTACAAAGTTATGAAAACAGCTCAGATTATGTTAACAGCCAAGTGCGTTAGCCCCAGTCGATTATCGCTGTTCAGTTAGCCCCTGTCTGTAAGACCCAGTGAATTAGCCTCAGTCAGTTAGCACTGGTCTCTTAGCTTTAGTCAGTTAGCCCTAGTCAGTTAGCCCTCATCAGTTAGTCCTGGTCAGTTAGCCCTGGTCAGTAAGCCCCATTCAGTTAGCCCTGGTCGGTTATCTTCAGCCAATTAACCTCTGTCAGTCAGCCCTGGTCAGTTAGACTTCGTCAGTTAGCTGTGGTCAGTTAGCCCGAGTCAGTTAGCTCCAACCAGTTACCCTGTGAGTTAGCCCTTGGTAGATTTCTCCTTCAGACATCACCAGTAAACACAACTATGTTATAAGAACGTTATTTCAGTACCTAATTTAACGGCCAGATGTAAGGCTTGCTTAATGTTATTAACATAAAACTTCATAAAAAAACCCATTATATCATATAAACATTATGTGCATATATTGTGATGAGAAACTCTTTATGAGTGCATGGCCTGATCCATATCCTAGATTGAATCCATCACCCTGCGACCCTTGTAACTGTAATATTACAATATTTACCCTCTACAATCATTACCCTTTTTGACGTAATAAGTGCACAGTGCGCTTAAAATAATTAAGGACACCTTTTTGTAGTAGTTAAGAGTTTTATTTGGGTCAAAAATTGAGATATTTTTGGTTATTTGTAGTATTTAAATCGTCCAAAAACTGGGGGTGTGTGCTCATTGGGGTGTGCGCGCTAATTATGTTGAATACTGTATTATGATTCATTCACAAGTATTTACTCCGGGCTTAAGTAAGTAATTGTAGTGTATGTGTGGTGTACTTCTGCACCACCCTCTCCCCTCCAGGTTTTTGGCATTAGCTCCAGACTGGGGGAGGGGAGGGTGGTAGTGGTCTGATGTGGGTACCAGGGGTGTGCTTGGTGAGTGGCTATGACGTCATCCGGGGCTGGACCACGCAGGGTAGAGGTTCAGCCATTTTGTAGCTGGGGTGAGGGGCCTGAATTCTCCCTCTGTGTCTCTGCACTTGTTGGAGTTGGCAAAGAAATTAAAAAAAACTGGTTGTAAAATCATTCTCCTTGTGTTACGTTACACCCCCATATTCTTTTACGTTTTTTACGTTATGGACTCACCATGGACCATTTTTCATACCACCTTCCAAGGGTGTGTGACAATAATGTGTAAATTTGCCTAAATTTGAGGACAACAGCGATTTGACATTTACGCTGGTATCAATGTAAGTTTTTAAGCACTAACGGCCCTTCAAAAAAAAAGTTTGTCATAACGTTAGAAATAATTTTACATTCCGTAACGTAAATTTTGTTTTGTAACAGCCCCCTGGACAGGCCACACCTCTCCATGTGACACATAATTTGCTGCTTCATCTCAAACACACACACACAAGCCAAACCTTTGTTATGATGAAGGTGTCAGCTTCAAACACATGGGAGGGGGCCTGGACATGCCACGCCTGAACATCTCAATGTGAGACACACCTATGATACCCCTGCACCTCCCAACCAATATGTGAGGACATTTAGGTAATTAAAATAACAATATAATTAAACGATTGCAATTCTACCCGTTTTCAAGATTGTTGAATGGTATACAAACTTTAAATGATTTTAGAAGGACAAGAAAGTTTGGCTAATCAATGTTGAATTTAGCTAATCAAAATGGACAGAAATTCGCCAAACTGGCTAATAGAATACATGTACTAGCGCTAACCCAGATACTGAATGTTCTGAGTGAGTAAAGTGGCAGTTAACGAAGGAGCATGGAGGCCTGGACATCACTTGAGGATCTCTATATGAGACACACCCTACCTATGCCTGCACTACTTGTGGCCAAAAAAAAAGTATGTTTCAGGTTACCAGACCCTACCAAAACATGGCCGACCCTAGACATTTTTATGCAATTTTGAAAAAAATATTTATACACAGTATAGACCTATACCCGTATAAACCCAGGGCGGGGGGGCGTGGCATCGAACCGCTGGAGGTAGTTCCTCCAGCCCTCCTGGGGGGCGCCAGCGGCGCCCTAGGAGTTCCAGCGGCCGCCGGGAGGTGGCACCCCGGAGTGACGTCATCCCCGGGCGTGACGTCACCAGCCGCGACGTCGCCTAGCGACTGTTCTATCTGTTGTACGGGGACTAGAAAAGGGCACATCCTTTGAACGGTGGTCAGTCGGCCGGTCAATCTCTTTGTGTACACATCTCCCGCAGAATTTTCAAATTTTTCCCGAGGCTTTTCCCGAGGTTTACTTGAGTTACCAAGCTACCGAGGGCGTCTGGAAGTTACAATGGGTCGTGTGAAGAAAACCCCCAAGAAGTCGGGCCGGCCGGCCGAGGCTGAAGAAGATGTGGGCGGGGCAGCCCAAACGAGGGATCTTCTCGAGAGGACGAGGGCAGCTGTCGCAGAATCCGAGGGCAGATTGGCGAGGGTGGAAGGAGGTTTCTCCCGGTTGGTGTCGATGGTGGAGAAGGTCCAGGAGTCGGTAGAGAAGAGTCTCGAGGGCGGCAGGGTTCCCGAGGGCTCGACCAGTCGCCAGAGCAGGCCCAGGAGGAGGCGTCAAGAAACTCCACCAAGGTCTGAGAGGGACTCATCTGACGACTCGAGGGCTTCGCCAAGACCCGAGGGCGCTCGTCGCAAGAGATCCAGAACAAGATCCAAGTCGAGTAAGCATTCTGAATTTGCCCAGAAGAATTTTCTCGAGAGGGGGGTCAGAATTGATTCCCTCGAGGCCCTATTGCTTGTAAATGTCAGAACCGTTCTAATCATGTTGAAACAAGGTATTGATGTTGAGGGATTATTAGCTCACATGGAACTCATTTGTGAGAAAGCCCTGACCAAAGTATACAGGGTCAGTTCCCTGATCTCATACGACAAGTCTGTAAGGGGTAGGGCGGATGAGGGGGGCCCAGAAGTTTTTGGGCAGGTATCAAATAGTGACGTGTTAAGGTACTTCTCATATGATAGCACTATCATTTCTTCCAAGGGGGGAAAGAGTACTAAGGTTACCTCATCCAGGGGAGCTGAAAAGAGACCCTGTTTCAGCTACAATAAGGCCCAGGGGTGTGATTTCCAGGGGTGCAAGTATCAACATGTGTGTATGTTTTGTCGTAGCTCAACCCATGGCTCAGCAGCATGTAACATGTCTAACCCTAAAACTGATAAGTAGGGTAATAAGGGTAGGCCTAGTCTGGAAGGTGTCGTATGTAGTTCCAGCGAGGCTATTACCCATGATTTGTATGGCTATGACAACCCTCCCTTCTCTCTTAACCCTAATTGTCAGGAATTTGTCCCTAGGGGGGGGGGGAGGGTTATTCAATCGTCCAGCCAACTAGAGATATCAGACACCATGTATAAAGTATGCCCTGTTTCACTTTTGAATCCTATGTGTGAGGAGTTCATTCCAGGGAAGAGTTGGAACACTGGTGAGGTTTCTCACCCGGGTGGTGGCTTAGCATTGAACCCTATGGCAGTGTCGGGGCTGGATCCAACCTGTCCACCCTTCACGCCGGGGGCAGTAGCACATGAGTGTGGAGTTGCCAGCTTAAATCAGGCGACTGAGTTTTCACCCAGGGGAAGGGTTCTTCTATTTACCATTGATGGTAGCCGTGATATAGGGGATGTTAGAGTCTTTAGTGATTGCTTAAATGGTACTTGTGACTGTACTTATTATATTGGCTCTGAAATTACCCAATTAAAACCCTGTAGGTTCGCTGCCTTTATCTCAGGCAGCGGTAATGTTTTTCCTGGTAAACCCTTGGATGCTGAATACATCTGGGAGGGGGTTAATAGGGGTTTTAAAATTGTTGATGAAAATTGTGACACGGAGTACTCCTGTAGCAACTATAAAACTATTTTGGAACCGCAATTTTATTCTGAAATGTGTGATATAATCCGTCAGGAGGTTGTAGATGGGTATGTAACAAAGGTTACTCACCCTCCTAGGTGTGTTCATGCTATGGGGGGGGTTGAGAAATCAAATGGTAAGCTTAGACCCATCACTGACTGCTCCATGCCTGCTGGTAATGCGATAAATAACTTTATGTATACCACATATGAGCCTTTTTATGTCAGTGGTGGATTTGAAGTCCGCCTATAGGTCGGTAGGGGTATATGCTCCACATGCTGAGTACCAGGGGTTCGCTTGGGATTTGGGCAAGGGTAGAGAATACTATATAAACAACAGGTTGAGCTTTGGCCTCAGGTGCGCCCCTAATATTTTTAATGCCCTATCTAATTTCATTGTTAAGGTGGCAAAGTCTTATGGGGTAGAGAAGGTGGTTAACTACCTTGACGACTTCATTGTATTGGCGAGGTCAGAGGCCGAGTGTTTGCGCCAGAGGAATGTATTAATTGAAGTAATGGAGTTTCTGGGTTTTGGTATATCCTACGGCAAGGTTACCGCCCCCAGTCAAAGGACTGTGTTCTTAGGTATCACTATTGACTCTGCGGCTATGGAGCTCTCCCTACCCCCGGAAAAAATTGTTAAATTAAAGGAAGCCCTCGACGAATGCTTAGGTATGCAATATGTACATAAGAAAAGGCTGCAAAAAATAGGGGGGTTAATGTCCTTCTGCTCTCAGGTTGTAAGGGGAGGTAGGACCTTTAGCCGCAGGTTATACGATCTATGTGCTAAGGCAAGAACAGGTAGAGCTATTTTCCTTTCTCAGGCTACTAAAGACGATCTTCTATGGTGGAGACAGTTTTGTGATGTTTTCAATTGTCGTGCCCTATTCAAGAGAGAGCTGGTGGACCTACCCATGGTATCAGACGCATCTAAGAGGGGTTTCGGCGCCTGGATGGGATCTGATAATTTTTACGGTTGTTGGGAAGGCTTTAGGGTTAGGGATATTAGTCCGCTGCATGAGGAGGCTGCCCCAGAGATGGACGGTATTCGGGTACATAGAGGTAACATTAATGTATATGAACTATGGCCTGTTCTAGTTGGTCTTAAGAGGTGGGGTGCTGCCTTTAAAAATAAGAAAATTAATATAGTAACGGACAATATGCAAGTCCTGGCAATGGTTAATACCGGTAGAAGTAAAAATAAGCTATGTATGGATGGGTTGAGAGAGCTGTTTTGGACTTGTTTTATTTTTAATATCGAGTTGCACGCTACCTATATAAGGTCTAAGGATAATGTTCTGGCGGATGACTTGTCGAGGTTACCTTATAAGGGGGTGGTTGACAGGTGTGCTAAGAATTTAGTTATTTACGGTATGTCTGATTCCCTTTTACAGCAGTGAGACTTCAGGCGCTGCAGACAGCTCAGTGGATCCTGGCTGACCATGGTGTTGCCCCTACTACAAAGGCGACTCGTCTAGCGCAGTCTAAAAGGTATATAAAGTTCTGCAAGAAGTTTTCTCTCCAGCCCTACCCCAGTTCTGCCAGCCAAGCATGTCTTTACGCTACCTACCTGGACTCTGTAGAGTTTGCCCCCGTTTCTATTAGGAATTATCTGTCGGGTCTATGGTACCACCAAAAAATGCTGGGGTTTCCAGATTTTGCTGAGGATTTTATATTAAAGCAAACTTTAAATGGTATCGAGAGGAAGTATGACCCCTTGAAGAGGGTCACTAGGTACCCCTTTTCCCCTGCTGATTTGTTGAGAATTTATTACTTGTTAGATATGTCTGATCCTAATGATATTTTGTTCTGGGTTGCACTCCTGATTGGGTACAGATGCCTTCTGCGAGCCTGCCACCTGACAGCTTCCCGGCACAGTATTGGCGTGAGGCATTTAATAAGATCGGAAGGGTATATCCGTATTAAAATTGTTACAAGTAAGACTGATCAGTTTGGCAGAGAGGATTTGTATGTTTATCTACAGGACATGCCAGGACATGCCAGGACATGCCCGGAAGGGCAATTGGCGCTCAGCGGCTGTGCGGCGGTACCTACATCAATCTGTTTCAGAGTTGGCTGTGTTGGAGCAGGTCCCCTGTACTTATCTAGCTTCTTTGTAATCCTTCGGATTAATGTTCCATTGTGTGTGGCGGTTGTTGTTTGGCTGATATTTAGGTACTATATATTTCCACCACACTAATGTCTCGTGTCTTCTCTTATATTAATATTATATTAATTATATTAATAGCCTATATACCGGTAACTTATTAATATGGGGATATCCCTAAGTTTCCATGGTAACTTATCTTTCTATTATATAAGCCTAGCCCGAGTGCTGGCAGTAGTCTATATATTATTGTTGTGTGTTCTAATAATATATTCCATCCCCCCTAACCCTTTATACACAGTATAGACCTATACCCGTATAAACCCAGGGCGGGGGGGCGTGGCATCGAACCGCTGGAGGTAGTTCCTCCAGCCCTCCTGGGGGGCACCAGCGGCGCCCTAGGAGTTCCAGCGGCCGCCGGGAGGTGGCGCCCCGGAGTGACGTCATCCCCGGGCGTGACGTCACCAGCCGCGACGTCGCCTAGCGACTGTTCTATCTGTTGTACGGGGACTAGAAAAGGGCACATCCTTTGAACGGTGGTCAGTCGGCCGGTCAATCTCTTTGTGTACACATCTCCCGCAGAATTTTCAAATTTTTAATTTTGGGGTAAAGTTTTTCTGCTAATATGGAATTATTGGGATATTTATGATATTTATGATATTTGTGATATTTATGATATTTATGATTGTTCATATTTATTATTGTATAATACTATTCACTTGTCATCTTAGCTGCTGTGTCTGTTTAGACCTGTGTTAGGCGCTAAAGAATTCTGTTATTGCGATACAGGACCCTGGATTGTCCTAATCTGCTGTGTTATTTATGGTTATTGTTGGTTATTGGTTATTGTCACTAAAAAGATGAGTGTGACTGCTATTTGTAACTGTGATAGTACTTTAGTGTTAATAAAAATATAGGCTGATATTTAGGTACTATATATTTCCACCACACTAATGTCTCGTGTCTTCTCTTATATTAATATTATATTAATTATATTAATAGCCTATATACCGGTAACTTATTAATATGGAGATATCCCTAAGTTTCCATGGTAACTTATCTTTCTATTATATAAGCCTAGCCCGAGTGCTGGCAGTAGTCTATATATTATTGTTGTGTGTTCTAATAATATATTCCACCCCCCCTAACCCTTTATATTTTAGGTCATTTGGGAGCTATTTAAGGGTCTACCTGAAAGTTCACGAGTCAAGGCGGTTGTCGGAGAGTCGGCATTTAAGTTGGCGAGTTGATTCCTGGGTATTTTTCAGACCTAAGTAAAAAAGAAATCTAAAAAAAAGAAATCCGACCTACCTACCCTAGATTTTCAGACTATATAACCTGAAACACACCTTTTATCTTTTTTGGCCTAACATCATATCACCAATAAGTAGTACATAGATGCATCCATCTACTGTGTTTGAGGACTCTGGTGGAAGAGGACGGCTGATCATGCTCTTGGTCCTACAGATCCGCAACATGCAGTTTTTAAGGTAGGTTGGTGTGATTTATTTGTTGGTTATAGCAGGTACAGCCCTAGTGAGTAAACTCACCAGTGTTGAATTAGTGCATCATGCTGATCCTACAGGGTTTGCTATACCAGAGGGATCCGCATGATGCAACAATGTGCCTCGACATAAGTAAAAATCGATACGGTGGACACGGCCCCTTTAAAAATCGACTGACACAGATATTTTTATAAGGCCCTAGTATCTTCTATAAGCATAACATTCGACACGACAACCTGGCACTTTGCTAAAATTCGACACGGCGACACAGCCAAAAAGTCTGGTACCCATGCAGAGGCACAACAATGCAGCACCAGCCATTTGCTTCCCAAGGCAACTTTTGTGCATCATGCTGACAAACGTTTCTTTTAAGATAAACCCCTTCTCATAGGGTTACGATCAAAAATCATAGTCTCTCCCTCTTTAAAATATTATAAATATATGTGTGTGTGTTGAAAAACCAAAAGCAGACTGCCGTAAAACCTTGCGTATAAGCCTCACTCGCGTATAAGCTGCACCCCGACCTTGGGCCGATCCTTTTAGCCGCACAGGGAATCTGATTATGGCCACTTTAGTACTGAATCATAGTAACAAAATCTCACCTTTAATTAACCCTTTGTGGGCGAGCATCTACTATAGTTGATGCCATGGCTGGGCGAGCATCGACTATAGTCATCATAACTCTATGGGATTTAGCATAGGCTCGTCCTTAGGGAAAACTCCTGCACAAAGTCTCCCCCTCCGAGGTAAGAGGATCAATTTTTGGCCGCCCTCAAAGGGTAAGCCGCATCCTGAGCTCGTGCCGATCCTTTAAGCAGCACAGCGATCTGAGGTTTTACGGTAGATATATATAATGGCATTCTTCTTCAACTATTTTTGATAAGTGACATTCACCGATGTATGAACTCTATGTTGATGATTGCTGCTCTATCCACTACAGGTGTATTGTGGCTCTGTTGCTGATACAAGCACCTGGTGTTGGTGGACGAGGCAAGTTTCTAATGACTATTAGTATAGCCTGCAATACCCACGGGCACTAGCGTTGTGGGTATAGGCTACAGGTGACCAGGAAGCTTTGGAAATATGGTCCAAATGAGAGTTTATTATATTTCCACACATTGGGTGACTTTTATTGGGGTAGTCTGTATAGAAATCTACCATCTTTAGCCCTTGAAACCCACTATTGGTTGGTCTAGACATGACTATAATTACCAATTTGTCCATTTCACCTCACCCAATTACGGCACATAGTGGCATCAACAGCCACTCATAGGCTATCATGATTGGGTGTAGAAATCAACATAATTGGGTTAGATAGATACAACCAATAGAAAACTGACCCTTGTGTCCGTAACTCTCAGACAGTCCTAGGCCCCATCTGAGAGTTACAGCCGTAACTAAATGACTATAGGCTGTGTCCCACAAACATGGGTTGTGAAGCCCCTATCCCTCAAAATGCCCCTATCCCTCAAATATTTGTGAGATAGGGGCCGTTTGAGACTTAGGGCCCACCTCAGGTCCCTACATAGCAAAAGGTCCCTATCCCACAAAATTTTGAGACATAGGGACCACATTTAAACAGCCCCTATCTCACAAATATTTGTAGGATAGAGGCCATTTGAGGGATAGGGACATGTCAGGCCCCTATCCTACAAACAATCCCTAAGTATCAAAAGCCCTATCCATCAAAAACCTTTGTAATAATTTCTATGATGATTTCTTGCTTCTGCAGCAAGGAAGTAGACCTCATAAATAAGTCATAGGGACCTTCTGGGGTCTATATCTATAGCCTGCAGACTGACACCTGTTATCACTTTGTATACTCTAAACCATGATGAGGTATATTTTCCAACCTAAAACAGGTATGTGTGTCTCACAAAGTAATTTATGATTCTTTTTGAATAGGAATTTATTGGCAGGATTCATTAAAACATAAAAGATGGGTGAGGAAAAAATGTTTCTTACTTAGAACTATTAAAGTTTTAACCCATAAAATAGGCTTTAATAGCATTAGATAAGGGCGTTATAATGCTGGAGGTTTGAGGAGTTAGAATTATTAATTAATCCATGTACATTATTATCATGCTCTGCTCTGGAGACATAATAGCACATCTCTGAAGAGTTTTTTTTTTTGGGGGGGGGGGGATCCCCCCCCCCCATCTCTATTCCAGTCAAAATATTCCATAGCCCTCTCGTCAAAAGGTTTTGCTTGCCCCTTTTTTTCCTACAATTGGCCATACCACTAATTTCTTTTCAGCCCCCCCCGCCTCACAGGAGTGATTATATATTTTGAGGGATAGGGACATGGACAAAATATTTGTGGCTTTGGGACTTGACATGGGCCCTATGTCTCAAACCGTTTTGAGGGATAGGGGCTGTTTGGCACATAGGGACTTCACCTGGTCCCTATCCCTCAAACGGACCAATTTTGAGGGATAGGGGCCTTTTGAGGGATAGGGGCCTCACATGGGTCAATGTTTTCGTCTATGACCTGGTACAATCTTTGACCGGGTGCAATCTTTGACCAGCTAGCAAGGAAAAGGCAAATATAGGAGCTATGTAGACAGAAATGGGGCGAAAAGGTTAATGGATAGTTCAACACTGTATATCACAAATTCCCGGCATTTCAGTGTACATAGCCGCCTTTTCAGCCCTCGTAAATCTTGCTGGTCAAAGACAACACCCAGTCAAAGACGTCACCAGGCTGAAGATGGGACCCAGTCAAAGATGTTCACATCAGTCCAATCTCATGAGACACGGCCTATAGTGTAATATCTCTCTGATAGGCTGACATTTGTGAGGATTTTACTGAGTTCTCACTTTTTAACAGGGGGAGGCGAGTGAGATGATTTTGGGTGGGCATGCAATATCCTTTTCACCTAAAAAGGATAAACATTTGTTGGGCGGCCTTTTGGGTAAAAAATGTTGGTAATTGCAAAACATACATTGCAATTAGTGATTTGATAATTAAATGTTTTTCTTTCTTTCCTCTTTAAAAAGATATCACCACTGAGCTCCCTATGGTTAGGGTACATCAGGCAACACCAACAGAATCTATAATAACTACAGAGTGGGAATGGGTGACCTTTCCCCCGGATGATGTTCTAAATGACCCTTGGTTCAAGAAGATAAAGTTTGTTTTCCCAGGGAATAAGACAGTGCTGGTAAGTAGGAACTTAAGATGTTTCAGACAATGATGTTTTATCATCCTCTCACTGTTTTTCTATGACCCATTTTGTAAGTTCATCCCAGATGAGCAAATCTGCCATGACTTCATTCATGCATCACAGGAATTCTTTTAAGTTGTTAACCCAGATTTTAATTAGTAGAATCAGTCCTCTCTGACCCAATAAGGTATATGTATTCTCGAGTTTGCCCTCAAGTGTGTGACCATTGCATCATGAGGATTATTGCACTTCTGTAAAAAAGAAAAGAGCTTAACAAGCAATAGCACTGGAGTTTCAGTTCCTAAACATATTTTTCATGAAATGTTCCTTTCAGCCCCCCCCCCCCCAACGTGGGACAACTAAAATCTTTCTTCCTATGGGTTCCAACATCCCTTTTCAACCCATCTTTAATATTTCGGTACTACCGCAAACTCCGCCTTTATTTTGGGATATATTTTTCCTACAAGACGGATTTTTATCTGAAAGAAGGGGGTTGTCTAAAAGGTTGGGTTTTATTATATAAGATCAAAGAGGAAGCAAATTTTAAGTCTTTTTTATACAAGACAAATTTTCATCTCAAATAGGGGGTCGTCTTAAAGGCGGGGTCTTACGGTACCACAGAGATGCATAGGCTTTGAACTACAGCACAATGTAGTGGGGGTGTTCCAAGCAGAAACAGGGGAAATTAATCACTGTAGGAAGTTCAGTAAAAATATATTGCCAACCCAAATATTGATATATATATAGTACATGGTTTTTCTGGTTTTGCATTCTAGATGTTCTCTTTTTTTATGGTAATTTTGAAGTGATATGATGTGAGACATACAGTAGCCAAGCAAAAGCAAACTTGGAGAATGTAAAGGGAAAGTTTGGGGTGTTGTAAGGGAGAGGGGGATATTTGATGCCTAACAAAGCCGGAGCCGGAGGAAGTCGCATATAAAGAAATGTTGTGATCTTGCCAGATTCGTGTATAGCTTATCAAGAGCTTTCATTTGATATATGACAAGTGTTATATTGCCCAATATTCACTCTTAGGCGATATTTTTGATATTTTGTTTGTTAACTATATCATACAGTACAATTGTCAATCCCATGTCTATCATTTTGGGGAAAATGGGGGTAGAAATCCGGTTTTTAACTTAGTTTGCCAAAAGATAACTATTCATATGTTAGAAAAATGTCAAAAACTCTTTTTTGAAAAATAATATTTTTTTCGCACTATGCTACTTAAAATGCCCATATCTAGGCTCTAAAAATTGTTACTTCCGTCCCATTTCATTAAAACAGGTCACATATAGGTAAGGATTATAGGTGAAGAAGTGTTTGTCAAGGCAGAAACAGCCGGGCAGAAAATAATTTACAGATGGAGGGTTTTCTTGCTTGATGTAATATTCCCATTTATTTTTGAGGACTGGTTGTTGACGCATTAGTTACTGAAAGCTCAATAAGTTGTGAGTTGTTTGTAATCACAATTATACAAACTCAGAAATACTTCATTCCAACATTGAGTTGCTGCTTTGTCATCATTTCTTCCAGCAAGGAATTCGGAACGCGTGGCCATATGTTACACCACAACAGCATCAAGATGAGAATGGTTACACATATTCTACTTCTCCACATTTTGACAGACTGGCTGAAATTGCTCTTAACCCGGCCCTACATGGAAATCTCTATTGCTTCATAGTAGCCTGGCCACTGTTTGGTGCATATTCTGTGCAGTGCCGGCTAGGATCTGATCCTATATTAAGGAGGGGCATTGAAAGTAAACCATTAGAAATGCTGAGGACTAGTCCAGTGTTTGCCATCTCCAATGCTGTCATTGCATTGATGGCCCTTATATTAGGCATTTTCGGTAAGTGAAGTGTAGACAAATAAATGTAGGTGTATGAAGATGACAGTTTGTGAAATTACATGTTTTGTGAGCAGATGATTGATGCCATAAATCTACATTCATCAAAATTATATTCAATCCTTTAAATATGGATGCCATTTTGGTTGCCTAATTAATTTTCATCTTTTGCATAATCTATGTCTTTCTAACAGTGTTCTGAATTTATGAACCTTTATTATTCAAGGAAACATATTGATATTGATTTCAATTCAAAGAAGGAAAGAGTTGAGAACCACAACCAACACCTTGCTGGCAGGGATAGCAATGGCAGATATTCTCAACTCGATTTCTACAGTCTTCTATGAGGTAAAATGAGTTTTTTACTATGAAAAATCTGTTGAATATAGAACCTTTAAGTTATGGTCTGACACACACAGTGATATAAAAAGTATTGCCTCCTATCCCCAACTAAAGAACCACATACATAAGGTACTCAAGGATAAGCTCGATTGATCCTGTACCTTATACTCATTGTTCTAGGGGTCCCTGCCATACATTGCCATTGCTCTTATTTGTATTGTATTTTCATTTAGCTTATGAAAAAGATTATTTCTGCACTTATTATCTGATGTGACCATATGGATGTGTCACCTCCTTTTTATACCGAGGAGATATGATTGTTTCATATCAAGTCTCTCTAGAGACAGACTAACACAGGTTAATGATCTAACTTAGCATTTAACAGATACACTTTATGTGTTATCATTATGGATTATCTCTATGTACATGTATGGTAGAAAGAACCAGACCGACAAGGCTAGTATTCAAGTTCAAGTTCAAGTTTGTAAGTATTTATTCAGAATGTAGACTTATTGTTGAGCACATAATAATACACATTTACAGTATATATAAAATGCACACGGTTTCGTATAATATATATCTGTGTATAGTAAAAGTCGTTAGAACATATAACTACAGCAGATATTCCCCTTGACAAATAATTAAGTCAATTGTAATAAAGTCTACCCTGGAAAGGCTGCTGCTAGAAGTACACCTCCTGTTTTCGTTAGCCACCTATTTTGTTTTTGTTCATGTTTTCCATTCTATAATTATATTATATTTATATAACAATATTAATAATATATCATCAATTTGATATTGAAACAGTATTATATGTACATTTGAAATGCAAATTGGATCACTCATAATTATGTTAGTACAATCTAAAATTAGAATTCATCAATATTTACACCCATTCGCATGGAGTAGATTTACAACTGATTATGAAATTTATGTACAATCTTGTTGAAAGAATATTCGTCTAATTCCTAATTAAAGTGATTGGAATATTTACAGGGACTACACAAGGACGTTACACAGGAAATTCAATTGTAAATTGTTTTTTGGAAAGCACTGTATACATGACTATATTGGTTTACACTGTAATATGATTTATATATATATATACCTATACAGAAGTATATAGCATACAATTAATTCATTTGTCAGTTTTCACTAAGAATAGAGAGTCAATAAGAAACACCTACACCCTTCAACAAGTAATGTATAATAAATAAGTGATTATTCTACAAAATGACTTTAATCTAAGTCTCATCAATGCCTGTAGGAATTAATTTTTTTAAATCCCTTTTTAAAAGGAACTTAAAAGAATTTCTATCTCTCACAATTCTTTTACATGGATGCAAGCTATTCCATAATGTTGATACCGTATATTCAAGACTCCTCTTGTATGATTCACAATGAGGTAATTTATTTTTCAATAAAATACCATCACTACTTCTAGTGTTGACACTCACTCTTTTCACATAAATGTCTTTACAAGATCTCTTGTGACCTTCAACATAAACATGGGATAATCTTCTATCTGCCAGATAATTAACTTTAGCTTTTTGATGGACCAAATCAGTGTGTGTCCTCATTGGAAGCTTCAAACAGACCTTTAATACTCTATTTTGTGTCCTCTGCATTTTCTGCAATAATGTACTACCAGATTTTATGTATAAAATATCCCCATAATCATAAATTGGCATTATGTAGACCCTATATATATTCAGCATACTTTCTTTACTCAAAAATCTAGCAATTTTAGTCAATTGGTATGTCCTATAAGCAACTGTTTTCATTTGATTTTTCATGAATATCTCGTAATTTAGTCTTGGATCAAGAATAATCCCTAAATATTTATAACTGAAAACCCTCTTGAGATTCTCCCCATTTATCTGAAGATTAGCATTTTTGAAACTCTTTTTACCCCCAAATCCCATAAATTTGGTCTTACTAATATTTACTGTTAATTTATTCTTTCTACACCAAATTACAAAATCATCTATACTATTCTGCATTTTTTGTAACCCCCTATTTTGATCACTATCCGAAACATATATAACAGTATCATCTGCAAATAGGCTAATAGACGCTCCTTTTTCAGTCAATTTTACATCGTTTATATAAATTAAGAAAAGCAGAGGACCCAAAATTGAACCCTGAGGAACACCACAATTTATACTTAGAAATTCAGAACATACCCCATTTATGCTAGTTTTTTGTTTTCTATCTGACAGATAATTTTCAATCCATTTTAGAAGGTCCCCGGAAATGCCTAAATTTTTCATTTTTTCTATTAAGATTTTATGATCCACCGTGTCAAACGCCTTCTTCAAATCGAAAAAGGTAGCAATTGTATCAATACCCACATTCTTATTTGACAGAATATCATCAGTAATAGCACCAACAGAAGAAATTGTTGACATATTTTTCCTATATCCATATTGAAATTTTGATAATAGATCATTAGTTTCTAAAAAACTAATTAAGTTTTTGTGAACCACCTTTTCCAATATTTTTCCTGGCAGAGCTAGCAAGGAGATAGGTCTGTAGTTAGAAATGACTCTTCTATCACCCCCTTTGTGGATTGGGATAATAGTTGCACATTTCCATTCATCTGGCACTATTCCTGAGCTCAGAGAAATATTGAACAGGTGAACCAAATGAGGCAATGTTGATTGGAAGACTAATTTTAAAATATTGGAATTAACATTCTTGATTGCTGATGACTTGGAAATTGCTATATCATTAATGAACGTGGATATTTCATCATTATTAGTAATAATAGACGTTAATGATGTATCAGTATTAATAACCCCATCATATGTCCATGGACCATTCAGATCTTTGGCTAATTTTTTTCCAATGTTAGTGAAATATGAATTAATGTAATTAGGTGTATTCTCAGCTGACACATCATCCCCATCTTCATTCACCAAATTTATGGAAACATTTTTTGATTTTTTTGATGGAAGCAATTTAGCAATCTCTCGCCAGAATCTAGTAGGGTCATTTCTACACTCTTCTGTTAATTGATTGATAAATTTCTCACGGGTAGAATGTACATTTTCACTAATTCTTTCCCTTGCGTCATGTGCAATAACTTTATCAACATCTTTTTTGGTTTTATACGACCGTGATAACAGCCTATCCTTTTCTGCAATTTGTTCCAGTAATTGAGCATCAACCCACTCTTCTTTAGGTTTAAGAATAGTAAAATTCTTAAAAGGACACATTTTATCCAAAATTATTAGGAGATTTTCCATATATGTAGACCACATGTAGTCTGGATCTATTGAATTATAGAACGGGTCCCAATCTGAGGAAACAAAGTCTTCAACCAATTTCTCCCCATTGAAATTTTTCATAGATCTACCATTAAATTTAGTTTTCTCTCTGGACAGTACTGGCTTGTCAATAGTACCAGCAACTATGCAGTGGTCACTCAAATCAAAAGGAATAACTGCAGAAGATTCCATATAAAGATCATTAGTGAAAATTAGATCTAAACATGATTCTTTATCTGAAATCCTAGTAGGCTCTTTTATCCAGTTTAACAACCCATATTGCAGCATCATATTAGTCAACTTTGACGTGGCTGTTTTTAATTTTGGATCTAACAGATCTAAATTAAAATCACCCAAAATATATAACCTTTTACGAGATTTCACAACTAATTTTTGGATAATTGGTTCAATTAACTTAAAAAAGTTATCTACATTGCCTTGTGGTGGCCTATACAGTGAACAAACTACACTACTTTTTCTATTTTCATCAAGTAGAACTAAGCATTGCGTTTCAATATCTTTACATGAATGATTTAAATGAATCAACTCATCGCTGTTACAATATAACCTATCATGCACGTAGGTACATAATCCACCCCCAATTTTAGGCAGTAATTTGGTTTGATCTTCCCTCCATAACCTATCTGACCTATACATGTGATAACCCCCAATATCATATGTACTTGTACAATCATTATTAGTTAGCCATGATTCAGATATTGAAATAAATTTAAAATTAGTACCGGTAAATCTTAATTTCATTTCGTCAATTGTTTTCTTATTCTTAATACTTCTAGCATTCAAGTGTAAATAGTGTTCCCCATCTAGCTCACTAAGCTCAGAAACCGAAGGTTTATATGTGTCATCCATTAAGGATTAAGAACAGATGTAATAACACAATTATATAATCATGCCCTAAATACTTAGGGTAAATACAGCGCCCGGTATTACATGTTAAAATTCCTGTACATAAAACACATATATTAAAACTAAGACTTAAATCTAAAGACATGCTAAACCTCGACATTTGTCGTTCTAGCATATATATAATTGGAGATATAGGATAAGACTGGACCACGCCCACCTCACTCAACTGTTCCATAGAAGTACACGATCTGAGCCACATCTGGGATGAATAATTGTCAATGGCCTATTGAATACAGCATATTATATTGACCAATATCTAAATTTAGTATTAGTCAAATTAATTGTCTCCCTGTCCAGCATAAGGGGTATAATGATATTAAATTCTAATATAAAAGTGGTCACAAGTCTATAGAGTATTGTAGGTGGGTGTTATTGGGTATCACAGTGTTTGATGTTATTATAAATAAATATAATAATTTTTTTTTTTTTTTTTTTTTTTTTTTTTAAATAGAGTTTTACCTTAATAATGGGACTTCATGTGATTAAGAAGTTCCAGTGCCCAATACTTCTGGCAGGGCAGTGTTCCATTGGGACTGTCATTAAGTAGGCTATAGTTTGGAAGGATCCCTGTGTGGACAACCGACGCTAGGTCAGGAGTGGTAGTGCCGTAATCAAGGTTGAAGCCATCAATAAAATCGTTCACCACCCAGATTATGTTGTTAAGAATTTTCTGGGGTGAAGGACCAGCAAATTGTGAACAGGATTTGTATACATCCACACCTGTAATGTTAGTTAGATGAATTAGAGTGTTTGGATGCCTGTTGCGCAAATACTCAACTGATCCTGTATCATCTAATACAGGCACGCCTTAGTGCATAGCCTATTGATATCAGGATAAGTAAAGAATATAAAAAAATCCATTGTGACAGAATGGCCATAGATCAGTTCATACCAGCAAAATCTGGGTGGTTATGGCAGTTTCACTTCTTCACATGGTTATTGCTATGTATTTCAATTATCCTACAGATTCACTATCCAGTCATATTTTGCTAGCAATGCAAGCCATCTGACTATCCTGGTCTGAGATCCACACTGGCTTTGTAGCTATTATTGACTGGACAAGAGGCCCAGAGGCTAGCGTAGGATCATTTACATCCTATATGGTATTCTTTAATGATCAAATTATATATACGACACAAGTAAAAGACTTTTATTGTAAATAGGCTTCCATCGCTCTTGGCGGTTAAAAGGTGGCAAAGTGTTGGCTCTAAGGCCTTTATCACTTTATATATCAATTTCAGTCTTAAGGACTCTCAGCACCCAAATTGCACTAAAACGGTTTTGGGGGTTTAATTCCAAGAACATGTGTTACACCTCCACATATTACACATCATTTGAACCATCTATAATACTTTTATCGAATTCCTTCCATTATTTGGACTTTGTGTCACTGTGGAACGTGATTGGAACAAAAACGTTCCTTTTCATCTTCTTTTAATTTCAACATCATTATGAGATGGAAATGGACATAATTCTTAGGTTTGACTATTTTAAACTGATATTGATGTCAATATCTGGGGTCCTTTTTTATCTCTTCTTGATATTACAATTATTAAGGCCTACAGAGCTCTTCAAAGTTGCTTAGTTACTAAAAAAAACAAACTATGAATCTATCCACTACACTTCATTTCACTTCAGTTAGGGACAGAGGGAGCTACTAGGTGGCACCATAGGATGCATGGGTGCGTGATTTTGTGCAGAGCAGAGTGGGAGCTATTGTGAGCCTAATTTTGGGACTTTAATAAACTCATATGGCACTTTGATAGCCAGGAAAATGCTAGCCAAGAGTAAAGGATAGTTGGCTCGGCCAGGCTTAAGTTTCCTGCCCCATATTACATTTTTAATGCATGTGTATTATCAAACATTGCAGAAAAAGTAATTAATTATGTGATGGCTTAGGAAGGCTTTATAATTGGGGTCATCATATATATGTTGTGTATCATATTCCTGAATTTTAGGATTGTAGAGGGAGGCGTGTTGAGGCGTCGTGATCTAGTACCCAATAAATGTACCTCCTCCAGCATGATATCTCTCCTCCAGGGTGTTCCGTGCAACCACTAGGGCACCGAATCTCTCCTCCAGCATGTAAAACACACTCCTGTCATATTTGTTTCCAATCAAATCTCTAACTGTTATGACGCATCATACAGTGAACTTGTTTGACTCTATGCAAAGACCAGGTCCCAGATCATAGCTGGCACCCGGTCAGAGCTGGCACCCGGTTAGAGACAAAAACATTGGCCCAAGGTCGTGAGACACAGCCTCATTTATTTATGGAAGTTATAACTCAGACAGGGGTCCTGTGGGTCCAGCCATAGTCTTTTAATTTGTGTATTCAATAAATGCAAATTTTGGTGATATAAAAAACATTGCATATTGATTACTAATCTGACAGTTAGACCAAATAATAAGTAGAAATTAAAACTGGTTTAGTGAGCATCCTGATCTGTAATGATGAAGATTGATTTGAATTGGCACATTGACACAGGTACTGGAACTGTCTCTCTGTCCTTCAGCTTGTCAACATGCTGGTTATAATGGTTGTCCCACATTATCACCTTCCTGCCCGAGACCATAGTACGCTGGCTACGTGAATTCAATCGGGTATTTCTGTTTTCCGAAGTAGACAGAAGGAAACTGAAAGCATTGCTTCTGATGGTACGTGGTTTGAACAGCTGTACCAATGTGGTGGTGTATGCCATCATCTCAAGGTGAGTTATTTCTTTATTATCGGGGCAAATAACATATTAAAATTACCTGCTATCCCTAATGATATCAGTACTGTAACTCACGTACAAGCCGCACCCCGACTTTAGCCCGATCATATAAGCCACACCGGTGAACTGATTATAGTGTCTTTCATACTCTATTATAACAGTAAAAACTTGCGTATAAGCCGCACCCCTACTATGTGCCGATCGGATAAGCTGCACTAGCAATCTGACTTGCGTAGTAGCCGCAGCTTATACGCGAGGTTTTACGGTAATCAATAACATGTCAGATAGTGCAGTTTGACAAACATTTAATAATCAAATCATAATATGTATTTAGAGTAGTTCATTCTTACTTACATAGTTTATTGGTGTTGTACATTTGATGAGATGAATTAGATGATCATTGATGTACATCTGAAGACATTGTCCAATTAATGCATACAATGTACATGAAACTGATTGTATAATCCCCCTTCATAGAAATCCCAAAAGAATCTATTGACGTATTGATGCCTCAATCCTTAGAGGAAAACACAACAACACAATCCTAAACAGCACCTTTTCTCAATCTGACACAAAAATGCAAAATGATCTAGGCCACGCAAATGCATAAGGTTATATCAATAGATTGCACTGTCAAGTCCAATATAGACATAGTACTTATAGGAATGTAATGGTTAGTCTCGTTAGTTTGGCAAGTAAAAACAAGAGATCTGACTGAAATACAGCTTCAGTACTTTTTCTTATGGCACACATCAACAATCTTTCAATATTCATATCAAACATTTTTGGAACTGCACAAGTAATTAAACATTACTAACTATTTCAAAGATCTGGGATATATACTTTTCATTTCAAGACAATTCCGGGCGGCGTCTAAGGAGATCGTTTGTGGGTGCTGTAAGACACCATCTGGTGGTATCCTGGCATCACGTGACCATGCCTCAACGGGAGAAACCTCAGCTGGGAGAGTGAATAGGGAGAACAGAAACTCAGCTGGGAGAGTAATGAACCAAATTTCAAACAGAGTGGAGATTGAAATGTCTGCATCAACTGGAGGCGTGGTTGACCAGCTTGCAGATTGAGCTGAGATGGTGGTGATGGAGCCAAAGGCTTAAGGGAGTGGTCATTTTTTAACAACAGGGGGGGGTTGGTGGATTTGGGGGGGGGGGACCAAAAAAATTTGGACACCTTGAAGGGGGGGGACCAAAAAAATTTAGACCCCTCTTGAGGGGGGGACCAGAAAAATTACACCCCTTTTTAGCGAAAAAGCCCCGCGTTACTATAGCTCAAAGGGGTCGGCCGCGCTCATTTTCAACCTGCCTAGGGGGGGACCGAAAAATTTGTGACCCCTTCCGCGGGGGGGACCAAAAAAATTTCGACCGGCTCGCACGAAAATCCACCGACCCCCCCCCTGTTGTTAAAAAATGACCACTCCCTAAGCCCCTAATGGGAGAATTGCTTGGTACAAAATAATATGCAAAGTCTCTCATCAAACATACTGGACTTTCTTAGACATTGCTTTCTATTCTGGTGAATTCCATGTCCTGTTCATTTCTGCAGTATCCCATTTTGATCTTTTGAAGGTTTAAAACTTATTACCTTCCTGATACTTGTATTTGTTGTCAACTTAGCTCTCAAACACTGTAAACATGTAAAAAAAAAGAAGGTCAATTATACAATGAGGTTGAGAGTCCACTTTGAAAAAAAGTATCTCTGTATCTATTTTGTGTCTGTAAAATACACTTTATATACACTGCTATGCCTTTTTAAAACCCCTATTTAGTATTGAGATAGAATTGCAATTTTGGTGATGATTTGAGATCAGCAATAAGTACATAAAAAAGCAATAGATCTGTGGTTTGTTTGTGTTAAATTTTTATCCATAATTATAATTAGCATGACCTGCTATAGAAAAGTTAACTTGCTCACATGAAAGGTATATTTTGTATTTAATAATATTATAAGCAGCAAAAACATATCGCGGATCATGATAAAGCAGTCAATACATACACTATTGCATGTGGTACGCCTGAGTGGATAGAGATCCTGAAATGTGGCATGTCCAGGCCTCCATGCTCCTTAAAGGGTGAATCCACTGAGGCAAATCTGTCGGATCGGATGAACGTTCACACTGTTAAACCTGATTGTTTCATGTTAGTGGGTTCAGCCCTTTAGTGAACTGACACTATACTCACTAAGGACATTCAGTGAGCATATGATTGTTGAAGATGAAGCAGTACATCATGCCATACCACACATATCCTACTGGGTGGGGCCGGGACCCGCTCCTGTTACAGACCAGGGGATGGGTGTGGTAAGGCACACTGAAAATCCACAGGTTGAAAGGGTTAGTCAATACAGACTAACCCAGGTTGGTCATATGAGTGTTAGTCACAATGGCAAAGTTATATTCAAAAATGACCAAGGGGTCAGTCAGTAGTGGCTAACCAAGGTCCATCATTGGTGTGTTGTATTTGTATACCACTAGTTGGGGCTACCTGTGATGACTACTCTGTGGCTCCCCCTGGAACTAAAAGGACTAAGGTGGGTTGGTCAGTAGTGACCAACCTGACCATACCATGATAACTAACCTAGGTTGGTTGTATAGGGAGCCAAAAAATGACTAACTAGGTTAGGCACTAGTGACTGAGCGGTTGGGCGTATGGGGAGCCTAGGAATACCAGTGTAGGTAAATACAGGTATGTTGGTGATGAGAACCTGCCGTGATATAGTTTAAATTGTTGAATTTTATCTTTCTCAATCTATGAGTTAAAGATACAATATCAGTTAGAACACCATAAAATTGGATTTATGAAGAAACATTGCAATTGCTTTCATTAACCATTTCATTTGTGCTTTACATCATTCTTTATGGTATCAACGTTTTCCTTATTGTGATTTGAAAATAGGAATAGACTGAATCTAGTGGTAGTCTACAGTCTGTTGTGTTGTGGTTGCAGGCTGAATCCAAAGGATTCATAATGCCCCCTTTCTTGTTTTGATGTGTCAGCTCTCAGTTATATGTTGTGCATGCTATTATGGTTGCATTTACAGATTGAAAGAGAAATAACACACTGAAATTCCTCATATAGACTTACAGGCACATGGTACATGGAAACATAATGAAAATAAAAAATCACCCAATATTAGCTGGTAATGTACATCATTAAATCAAAGATTGGTTAGGAGGTGCAGAGGGGTATCATGGGTGTGTCTCACATTGAGATGTTCAGATGTCGCATGACCAAGCCCCCACTCTGCTGTTTGAAGCTGACACCTTCCTCCTTAGGTGGGAGAGTAGCTGGGTGTGATCAGAATGAGGGAGGGTCACTGCATGAAGCTTTGCATTTAAGTTAATTAAATATGCTAAAATGAAGAGGCGGATCTTTAGATTATCACCAGATTTCATTTTTTGTCAAAAGAATTATGAAGGTCAAAATGTGTTATAATGTAATACTCCTTAGACGATCTTTGTGACCACAAATGTGGGATGTGACAGAGCATACTAAACAGTGGGAGCTTTGAATAGAAAATATCTTCATTAATTTAGAGTATCATCTAATACGAGTAAATGTCACTTAAATCCACTTACAGGCCATTGTAATATCCATGACATATTTTATGGCGTTACTGTATTTAAAGCTACGTAGACAAACATTCAAGTGCCTGGGTCAATTTTGAGTGCCAAGGGTTTTCAACGGGAAAAAATAAAAAGCACAGTAGTTTGATAACTCAAGATTACCTTATTTTTTAGCGTGTACAATGTTAAATACAGAATAAAGTAATAAAATTGTTATGAAGACAGAGCTGCATGCTGACGTGGCTGAGACAGTCGTTACTCCACGAATAGGGCCCTGGGTGCTGTTTCTCCACAAATTTGTGGACCTCAATAAATATATGGACATCCACAAATTTGTGGAATACACAATCCATAAGTTTGTGGAATAATAAATGAACATGTTTTTTGGTACTTGAGCATAGAAATACGGACATCCATATAATTATTTTATATTTGTGTAGCTCCACAAATTTATGGGATGTGTATTGCGCAAATTTGTGCATGTCCATGAATTTATGGAGGTCCGCAAATTTGTGGAGAAACAAGGCATTTTGCACCAACCCAGAGTGCAGAATGCATAGCCTATTGTCATGTGATTGGAATAACCACTATCATGGTCACTTCTAAGTGACACTCTGTATTTTTTCTAGGGTAGTGTAGGGGTATGATATTATGTGTATTAGCTGTCTTTACATGCGGTATTTCAGAGTAACACCTACTGTTTACTCGGCTTCACTGTCTGGAGTTAACACACAGAGTTTCGGTGTGCCATTATTAAGCAGGAAACCCTTCACCTGTCCATGTGACCATGGCGGGAGGTTTATCAAGTTGTTTACTCTGGGATGCTGTCAGTGCAATTCTGACTGACAGTACGTACAGTGATGTTCAACATTCCTACATAGCGGACAAGGTTGATATACGATTGATAAACTGACTGTTACTGAATAGAAAACGGGATTACTTCTGTACCCTTGTGAATTAGGTAACTTTTTTCTCACATCTGAAAACTGCCGTTCCTTGTTGTTCTTTAACTAGAATAGATAAGAACCACCTTGATATCTCTATGTATCTTATCTCTGTCTATGTTTGATAACTTCCACTGTGTTTGTTTACTTCCCCAGGGTAGTTTGGGGGCCCTTATCCCGTTATTATACATTATTTTGAAGCCCTCTGGAGGAGTAAAAGCCGTGATACTAGCCAGGGTAGTTTTGGGGCCCTTATCCCGTTTTTATACATTATTTTGAAGCCCTCTGGAGGGGTAAAACCCGTGATACTAACCAGGGTAGTTTGGGGGCCCTTATCCCGTTATTATACATTATTTTGAAGCCCTCTGGAGGAGTAAAACCCATGGTACTAACCAGGGTAGTTTGGGGGCCCTTATCCCGTTATTATACATTATTTTAAAGCCCTCTGGAGGAGTAAAACCCGTGATACTAACCAGGGTAGTTTGGGGGGCCTTATCCCTTTTAAGGCCTTTAATCTGAAAATAATCATGTAGCCCTTCTCATAGTGCTCCCCCCACCCCCTTATGGCGTCGGGGTTGTCTAGGTAGAACCTTCACCTAGCCTGTATGGCGCCAATCGTGATAGAGGTACACATTACAAAAGGGGTAAATGCATGTAAATATCAACCAATGTAAATGCCAGGTAAATTGGTGTAAATCTTAAACTTTATCTTTCCACAGATTTACAGCGATACTGGCTCACATTTACATCAAATTTTACTTGGAAATTACAGAGTCGTAAATCCATGTAAATATCAATGAATGTAAATGCCAGGTAAATTGGTGTAAATTTGGAGCCCAATCTGCGCATCTATTAACAGTGATATTTACAAATATTTACATGATTTTTACATGGATATTACTGAGGTGGAAAATCCATGTAAATATCAATTGATGTAAATGCCAGGCAAATTAGTGTAAATCTCAATCACCATCTTTGCACAGAATCTCAAGGATATTTACACCTTTTTACTTGGCCTTTACATGTTGTAAAACCCAAATCTCGTGCAGTGACGTATAGTGATGTTCAACATTCCTACATAGCGGACAAGGTTGATATACGATTGATATACTGACTGTTACTGAATAGAAAACGGGATTACTTCTGTACCCTTGTGAATTAGGTAACTTTTTTCTCGCACCTGAAAACTGCCGTTCCTTGTTGTTCTTTAACTAGAATAGATAAGAACCACCTTGATATCTCTATGTATCTTATCTCTGTCTATGTTTGATAACTTCCACTGTGTTTGTTTACTTCCCCGGGATCGTCATTTTGATTTCCACGCAGGTCCCGTGGCCGTCAGAGCGTGTAGTATGGCCAGATCATGCAGAACGGCCCCGGGTTTCAGGTTTCCACTCCCAATGTCACTACGTAATCTGTCAACAGCTTGTGACCGATATATTTTAGTATTGGGTATGGTTCAGATTGACTTTTGAGATTTGATTTTTTGATTTCTATTTTTGATTTTGCTCCACTCCTTTCAGGCTAGAGGTATGGTGTTCCATTACTTTATAGATACTTATTCAATGATACTCGCCATTTCACTGGCTGTTCCTCTAAGGCGGCAGAGTGAGTGTCATGTGATATTGGTGAAATATCGTGAATTCCGCTGATAAATGTATCATTTCATCAGTCATATAGCCATGTTGCAAAAAAGATAATTTTTGCATCCGGGTAAGCATAGGGGATTGTGTACAGATTTAACGATCTACAAGGATGCAACCCGTATGGGTATTCCGTGTACAGTCTTAAAAGAAAAGACCAGTGTAATAGTATGTGGCCTTCTATCAGTAGTATTTGCATTTATTAGCAATATCCTGATGAATATGCTATTAAAGAATACACCATGTAGCAGTAATACTGAATTATATAGTGGTAGTCCAGGCCAAAAATGACGTCACATGAGACCAGAAATGTAGCAAACACACTCAGCCGATCATTATCGATTGGTCTAGACACAACTATAACGACCTCTTGATTGGTTGCTTGGTAATCTACACCTATCTTGGTATGCTATAACGACCAATCAAGGGCCACTCAAGGGCCAATCATAGGGCAATCCAGGTGCAGACGAGTGATTATCAGTCTAAAAAGAGTTTATCATCTGACTCTCAATAGTTTACTAATTCATTTGATTCTAAAACAGGTTGGAGTGTAACATCAGCTACGCTGAGACTCCATCCTTACTTGTTTGGTGCAGTATAAATGTATGTATTTTCAACAATTCTTTAGTAATGTAGTTGGTCTCTTACTACGTATGTAACACTTGAGTACAAAAACCAGACAAGGTAAATTAGACTTTAATATACGGCGACTTTATTGTAAAGGTAACTCTTGGGTATTATAGTACAAGTATAACCAGCGGATATACAAGATCAGAACAGATATATAATACAGTGGGGCAACCCTATAGCATAGAGTTAAGCCCGTGAGCACAGGGTGGTCATGTCACGACAGTCCCAAACCTGACTGACTTCCAATGGAGAAGTAGCCGTCTTATATACAGCGCTGCATAGCCACGTGACCGTACTAGCAGCGCCACCTGTTAGGTTTAGTTATGTAAAATGCTTATGTAACAACTACCGACGGTAACCGAAGGTGGTACCGGTACACTACCGTATAGATAACCGAACTAGAGGAGTCGGTGTATGTAACGAACCGACGACACTAGTTAGATGAATAAAACAGTTATTAAACACAATAGAACCGTGTTGTCTTACATCATACAACATACAATAGATATACAACAATAACAGTTAGACTTTATAGTCAACCCGTTACACTACCCCCCTTAAGAATGTAGGAAGGGTTGGTTTTATAATAATAATACCTCTTGGATACATTATATACCACGTATATCTATTTATCAACAAGTAACATTTCTACTCATAGTAACAACAGGCATACATACATGAACAACCAGGTTAACATGTATATAACAGTTTATATCAACAATATAGTCTTTGGTATCAAACCATAGTCCCGTAGGCACATGATATAAAAACTGTCCAACTGATAGTCCTAGACTAGTATCAGTTAAAAGTAAAAGGCACCAAATAACCACCTTGGAAACTCAACACATCACCTACTACATTCAGCAATGGTGCGAATCCGTGTGGAGTTAGTGTCCTTATATATAAATAATAGAACTATAATAGCTCTCACTTCCTTTGGCGTAGAAAAGTTTATAATTGGAACTATAGCAGTTCCCACTTCCTTTGGCGTAGAAAAGTTTATATATAAAAATCCATAGTAGCGTATCCTAAATAAGGTGGGATAGATCGTCATCCTTATTAGGGGCGGTACTCCAGTACCTAGCAGTTTATGGTGGTAGAGATGGATAGAGTCCAGTACCGGTATAGTACTTCCATCTCTTGTGAAATATAAATATAAAAAGGTAGGTCCGTGCCTCCTTATAAATAATTATCACAGGAGGATGATCCATAATAGTTCATAGGTCACAATAGTAGAATGCGACCACAGGATCAGGAGCCCTGGACAGTAGTAGAGAACCGACGGTTGTGGCTTAGTAGTAAACCACGGTTTGAAGACATCAGGCTGCTTCCAGTGTGGTGGCAGTAGTGACTAGGTTAAGTCACGACAGCACCGTCGGTCTGCTTCGGTTGTCCAGGGGCGTGTAGCTGCGTCGATGGTTTAGTTTTACCTCCGAGGGGCGGAACAGTGCACCCCAGAGGGCCTGACTTGCGTTTTCAGCCATCTTAGCTCTGTAGCACTCAAATCCGGGGACTAGAGTGTCAGAGAATCCAGAGGGCCTGACAGGCTTTCCTTCCCCATCAGGACTTCCTCCAGGAGGGGCCTCCGTGGTGTAAACCACAGCAGCCTCCACCTGGAGAGGAAGGGCTCCACCTGGGGCTACCGAGAGGGTACTCGGCGCCGCAGTAGGCTCCCCGCCACTGACCACCCGGGTAGAGTGTGCCATGAAAGAGAATGGCATCTCATACCTAGGTGGGTGTACTGACAGTACCGGGGTCACAGGAGGAGCAGGCCTTGCGGCAAGCCCCAACCTGGACTGGAGATCTGGAAAACCAGTTCTCTCCCACTCTGTCAGCTTTAGCCCGAACTGCCGGAAGAACTTGGTGTCACAAGTTGTCAACCTTGATTCAAGCTGTTCGATCGTAGCCCTCCAGAGGGCATGATCTTGCTCCAGACTCGCCTCACGCTCGGCAAGGACTCTGGTGCGTTCAGCAACCCAAGCTTTCCCTTCCCGGATAGCCTGTTCTCTGAGCAACTTGTACTGCTCAAAGTAGGACTTCTCCAAGAAAGAAACCTGAAACTGGAGTAGCTTACTTGCGTTTTCAGCCATCTTAGCTCTGTAGCACTCAAATCCGGGGACTAGAGTGTCAGAGAATCCAGTGTCATAAGCAGGACCGTCTCCAGGCAACACAGGTAACCCTGCTAGCCCTTCGTCAACAGCCCTGTGCTCAGGTACTGGAGTCACCTCGTCATCCCTTGCGGGGTCAGAGGTTGCTCCGTGCTGGGTTGGAGCAGTCGGCTGGGCTGACGCCCCATCCGGCTGTTGTACCTCTACCTGTTCAGCGTCACTGATAGGTGAGATACTCTCCTGTGGAGCTGAAGCTTTCTTTTGCTTCTGGCTCCACTTGTACTGCTTGACATAGTCAGCAGCAACCTGACCCGCCTGCTCGTCACCCAAAGAGTTCTGAACAATAGCCAGTGCATCACCCAGTTTCTGTCTCTCCTGCCTGGGCAGTTGATCAGCAACCGGGGGCAATGCAACCGAAGATACCGTGACGGTACCGACGGTTTGGCTACGGTCGACCTCAGATGTTACCGTGGCGGTGGCGACACGTTTCTTCGCAGGTTCACTGCGGGAACGGTCACGTCCACCTTTGGTATCATCTTTGGATGACTGG
This sequence comes from Harmothoe impar, assembly GCA_947462335.1. Lineage (NCBI taxonomy): Eukaryota > Metazoa > Annelida > Polychaeta > Phyllodocida > Polynoidae > Harmothoe > Harmothoe impar. Next base: position 62,440,233 of record OX381718.1, on the reverse strand, counting down.
CGGCCCCTTTTCAGATCTTTCTTCTAAGGAGGGGTATCCTTTCTGACAGTGGGCATCGGAGTTTCTGTATCTGGCCCGAGATCGGTTTGTTCGCACTTGGCGCCCTTACACAATCTCTCCCAGTCAGCCTCCGTGAGGTAATTCCACTGTTTAAGTTTGTTGGTTCGCCACTTATACTGTAGATTCCCTACACGTTTGTGGCACCCCCAAACCTTCAGTGCAGCCTCAACTCCACGACTAATAGTGCGCTTGTGAACGCCCTTATTGTCGCAAAGATGCCTTACCAAACCAGCCCTCCGTTGGCAACGGAATAGCTCCCCGTCACTGTACTCAGGGCAGGAAGTACTAGTACTCCCACTCACACAGTACAAGTAGGGACGCACATTCATGTGCTTCTCTACTAAATGACGGGCGAACTTGAACAGGTTCGGCCACCGTTTTGCAGCTGTCGAAGCCCCCTTCAGGCGCTGACAGCGAACATACGGGCAGGGATCCCCTGGCACGTAGTTCTTCCAAGCATATTTCAGCTTGGGACGGCATGACCTGTGGATGTTAGGTTTATTCCCTTCCAACACTGCCCTGAGGTACACGAGGTACCAGTCAATGGGGTGGGAATCACCTGTCAACCAGTCTTCGTCGTCTGAACCCTCGGTCGTGTGAGGTGCAGGAAGAGCCATTTTGCCATTTTCCTGAACTAAGTCAGAAAGGCTCAGGTTCTTCCGGTCATCATCACGGAGACACAGGTTTAGACGAACATGCGCTGCCTTGGCGCGGAGGCGGCGATTGGCTCTGCTCTCTGCGACAGACCATCCCTCGGCTTCCGCCTTGGACAGTCTATCAGCAACAGCTTTGAGCCTATCTGCCTCAGTCGGTGCGACCTCTTCGGTAGCAGGAGTTTCAGGGGAAGATGCAATCCTCCTCTTACGCTTCTGCTTCCGTTTGGTCTTAGCACAAACCGTGGACCCGTCTGATGAATCACCATCAGGGACCGTCGGTTCTTGTGCCAATACACCGGCGGGTTTCGGAGAAGATCCCCCTGCAGGGTTCTCCTCCTGGTTGGTATTACTACCACCCAGACCAGGTTCTGTTTTCGGAACAACATCACCCGACCCCTCAGGGTTAGGTTCAGCTGGTACCGAAGCCGAGCCTTGACCGACGGTTGGAGCACCGGTAGTGTCCATTTCCGTGTCAGACTCGAGAACTCGGTCATCCCCGTCGGAGGCCTCAGCCTTCTCCGGGGCCGTGCATGTGCCATCTACACGGGCTGCCATACTGTTAGCTCAGGCGTAGGTGAACCTCACGGTTCACTCACCCGAGCCTTTAGTAGCACAGCAAGTAAACAACAGTGTAGGTACTGCCGGGCAGACCTAGGCACCACTGATCAACACGTTACCCTACGGGCAAACGTGCTGATCTGAAGAAGCCTGGCTGCCTGTGGGGCTTATATACCCCACCCGTCCCCCCTGACCCCGCCCCTTGACCGGCTTCTCAGCCAATCAGGGGTCGCGTCTCCAAGACGCGACGAGGTGACCCAATTTCTCACGGCTCATTTGGCGGGAGAAATCGATCAGGTGACGCGGGCAGCGCCCTTCCCACGCCTGGCATATCCGACGGTGGGAACTCTCACTGTTGTTTACCATTTTCGTGGCGTAGCCACCGGAAAACCCGGGAATGATATACCGGCGTTAGAGGATATACACAGCAGCGTGTCACTAAGCAATATGTGGTCAAAACTAATCCCATACTTAGAATTAATCGGCAAAGCCAGCCACCCGCCCTGGACACGTGCTTTTCTACCTCCAACGGATAACCACACCGGATAACCCGTCTCTTCTCGTTGTGTTTTGGTGATCGAGTACCGGGCCAATGACCACCGGCCCAGTACGGAACTGTCCATGGAAATTTAATCAAGCCAGCAGCTAAATGTCGTCAACAAGGTAAGAAAAAAAATGTTTACACAATTTTATCTCGCTCTCTGACACGTGTGCTCCTCCGTAGACCTTGTACCGGTATGTCCAGCAATGATGACACCGGAGGTATCACATTGCTTTGTTTACCGGTGCCTACGGTTAGTCCTTTACGCACAGCTGACCCTTTTTTACGAGGCCTACCGCGCTTGGGCTTGGTAACACACGACTGTGGTTCAATCGGTAATTTCCTAGGACGACCCCTTCGGCGCGCTACCGTCGGTACCGACAGTATGACCGTTGGTCCTGCCTTCGGTATCTTCGGTAGCGCAGGGTCGGTTGGTGCTGGTACTCGACCAGCACCGAGGGAATCTTCACCGTCATCTATATATGGAACTCCATACCAAGGTCGGAGTCTAGCCACATGTGATTTAGTGAGAGTCCCTTTTTGCAACCGTATTACTACAGTAGTTTCACTAACCACCATAGTAACCGTATGCGGACCATCCCAGGAGTACAGGGTCTTGACTTTGGAATTTGGTGTGCTAAATCTCGCGACCTTATCCCCCACCTTGAATTGGCGGAGTTTAAGGCCCGTGTCATAGCCCACCTTCTGCAAACTAGCAGATTTTTCCAAGTTGTCCCTTACTACTCCATAGGACTCGCGTAATGATTGTCGAAGTGACTCAACAAACATCACTGTGCAGGGTTGCTCGAGCTGGTGTCCCTGCACTCCATAGACCATGTCACTAGGCATGACTATGTCTTCACCCATTACGAGCATATTAGGCGTACAGCCCGTCGACGCATGTTCGGTAGCATTGTAAGCATGGGAGATATAGCGAGCGTGCTCATCCCAATCATCCCGGTGCTCATTAACCATTGTCGTGAGACATTGGATCAACGTCCGATTGAAACGTTCCACCATACCATCCGATTGAGGTCGGTAGGGGTTCGTATGCGTCTTGCAGATGTGTATTTTACTACACAGTTCTGCCCACAGTCGAGATTCAAACTCACGACCCTGGTCGGAGTGAAGCATTAAAGGACCTCCCCACGTGAGGATCCAATTCTCGAAAAGTGCTTCTGCGCAGGTAACAGCTGTATGATTTACCAACGGATATACTTGGACATACTTGGTATAGTAGTCCTGTACCACCATCATACAGGTATTCCCACGGGGGGTCGTGTTGAAACCACTAATGATATCAACAGCGATCCGGGCAAATCGAACACCGAATAGCTCTTGACTTAGAGGTAGTTTACCAATACCAGGTCCAGGCTTTGATAAACAGCATTGGGGACATTGTTTCACCCAACGCCGTATGTCCAAAGTCATACCAGGCCAGTAATATCTACTCTTAATCTTTGCCTCAGTCCGTTGTCTGCCAAAGTGTGCTGAAGTTCGGTGGCCATGACAGTAATTGAGCAACTGTAGTCTGAGTGACAAAGGCACTACAGACTGAGCTGTTCTCTTCCTGCCAGGTTGCACCCTCCAGCGGCACAATACACTGTTCCGTATAAAAAGATTATCCCACTGAGCTAACAGTTGTCTAACTTCTTTACATTCCAGCGAAAGTGCGGGGCGAACAGGCTTGGACAGGCCCAACAACTTCAAGGAGTACACCCTCGAAATAGCTGGATCTGCAAGCTGCTCATCCTTCAAGTGATTTAACGTCCAGTTAGGAACTTTCGCACCCACAGACGCAATCACTGCATTGTGAGACCCACAGTCTCGGCAGTCTACACGGTGACAGTTCCGGATAGGATAGCGGGACAAGCTGTCCGCATTCACATGATCTACTCCACTCCTGTGTATGATATGCTCATTCGTCATGCCAAACTCAGAGAGGTGGTTCAACCATCTACCCATCATCCCCTCAGCGTCCTTGAAGTTAAGGAGCCACTGCAGAGATGAATGATCCGTCCGTACGAGATAATTCCCACCATATAGGAAATGTCTTTACTTTTTTGTGTAAACCACCACTGCCAAGAGTTCACGCTTGGTTGTGCAGTAGTTACGTTGTGTTTTGCTTAGACTGTTGGACGAAAATGCCAGCGGCACTTCTCGCCCATCCTGGATCTGCGACAAGGCAGCACCAATACTTGTATTAGAAGCATCAGTGTCCAAGATGAACTTACCAACAGGTGCAGGGTAGTGCAAAACAGGTGTTTCTAAGAAGAGTCTCTTTAACTCACTGAAAGACTGTTCTGCGGCTGGAGACCAGACTATTTTAGCCTTAGCCTTCTTCTCTCCAATCATCAGCTCTTGTAAGGGAGCTGCGACTCTCGAGAATCCAGGTATAAAATCTCTGTAGTATGAACAAAACCCGATGAAAGAGCGTATCTCCTTCGTGTCCATCGGACGAGGCCAGTTCTGTACCACTTCAATCTTATGAGGATCAGCCATGATGCCATGTTCAGAAACAATTCTACCTAGGTATTCAACTGACTTCCTAAAAAGCTTGCACTTTGAAGGTTTCAATTTCAGACCATATGATAAGATGCGTTTCAGCACAGCTTGGAGGTTCTGTAGAGTTTCCTCCACAGAACCACCGAAGACGATGATGTCGTCCAAGTATACTAGGCACTTTTTCCAAAGTAAACCCCGTAACATGGTTTCCATCATTGCCTCGAAGGTTGCCGGGGCATTGCATAGCCCAAATGGCATGACGTTGAACTCAAATAGTCCCATATGGGTAGAAAATGCGGTTTTTTCTCGGTCCCGGGGGTCCATGCCGATCTGCCAATAACCAGATTGTAAATCTAGTGTACAGAACCATTTCGCCCCACCCAGAGATTCCACACATTCATCTATCCGAGGTAGAGGATATGCATTCTTCCTAGTGAGTCCGTTCAACTTCCTATAGTCGATGCAAAATCGACAGGAACCATCCTTCTTGGTGATCATCACCACAGGACTTGACCATGGACTCTCACTAGGTTGAATCACATCTTCATCCAACATCTTTTCTACCTCAGCCTCCATAGCACTTTTTTTAGCCATGGGTAACCGACGGTAGGGGATTCTACTGGGAAGCGCGTCCCCAGTGTCAACCCGGTGTTGTACCGTATTGGTACGCCCTAGAGGATCTCCTGGTTGCGCAAAGGCGTCAGATAACTCCGACAGCTCATTTGCCACCATTTCGCTCTCTAGGGTTGTGAGGTGTGACTCACACAACAGGGACCTTAAATGTTTCGGTAGGTTGGATTTAGCTAGAGCCTCTTCGTGGAAAGAGTCTCCCGCCACCACACCTACTTCCACAAAGTCCGTAGTTAGTGAGTCTACCCCATATGCTCGCGTGGTGTTACCAATAGGCGTCCCTTTTCGTAGAGTGATTTCTCTACTACTCGAGTTACAAATCGGTATCACCCCCCAACGAGCGTTGGCCAGGTAAGTATGATAGCCAGCAAGACCTAACTCAGAGAGCTTTTGATCTTCTGGTTCAAACATTCCCGGCCGTTTGGCCTGCACCCCCACGCAGCTGACTAGGACATCGGATACATGTCCTGCTGCCAACTTTGTGTCTTGTGCCACTGACGCCACAGAAGAACCATTCCTTAAAACGCACTGTACAGATTGCTTATAAGGATGTTTAATCTGAAGTCGGCCCGTTGCGGTGTTCATTGTTACCCCGTAAAGAGCAGCAAAGTCCATCCCCAGTATGCCATCATCAGTGATGTCGGTGATGGTTGGACATATCCAGTATGTCTTGCCATCAATCAACATAGGTTTTACAGTTCTGCCATAAGTCTGCATACTATCTCCCGTAGCAGTCCGAGCCTTTACTCCTAGTAGCGGAGCTTCGGGCTGGTTGCAAAGACGGGCCATGAACTTACGATCGACCAAGGTGTGGGATGCACCCGTGTCGACCAAAAATTCACCACGCGTCCCGGAAATAACCAGACTCAGGTACCAACGCTGTCCCCGTAAAGGGACACACTCAGAGGTCAGCATCGGGCTTCCCCCTCCATCCATAGCAACCCCTTTTGTCAGGAGATAATCCCAACACGGGTCGCTCGGGGAGTCTTGAATCACACTGCTCTGTGCAATCGATTCTAACCAAGACTCCTCTAAGCCAGCGACTACAGAATCCTCCGGATTCTGTTCGTCCTTGCCAGCCCCGCCTTGCCAGACGCTTACAGGTTGTACAGACCCTTCTGCCTCTGCGCGGCCTTGGTTCATGGAAGAGTTAACACCGTCTACCAATCCCTTACAGGCATGGCTAACTGTGGGGGCGCCATCCTTGCCAAGAGGATGGGCCCCATTCAGTTTTCCGTCTCCTTTTCGGTTTTAGCAGCGACGGGTGCAGGGGCTTTGCATTCGCTAGCCCAATGACCCATCTTTTGACAGCGTCTACATGGCTGAGGTTTCGTGTCCTTTTTCTTCTTTTTCCTTCTCTTTCCAGATCCAGAATCAGAAGTGGACGCAGAGCTCTTTTCTAAGTGCTTCCGCAACAAACCCTCAATCATCTTTTCCATGTCCCTGTCAGGCATTACTGCCGCCACCTCCTCGGAGGCGGGCTGTTTCTTCTTAGGTGGTTTTGTGGCGGCCTCTACCACCTGAGCTCCTTTCGGGGCCACAGATGGAGCTGCCGACACTCCTCCACTAGGAAAAACAGCCTGTTTGGTGTCATACACATCTGCATGGTCAAAAAGGTCAGCTAGAGATAAGTCCGGCTGCCATTTCTCCCGCAGATATGCCTGGAGATTGGTGTCCCTGACTCCATTGACAAACCTGGAGGTTAACTCCTGGATGACAGTGGGGGTGTCAGGTCTACATCCCTGATAACACTCGGATATCAGTTCCTGTAGAGCAAATCCGTAGGATCTCAGATGCTCGTCCTTGCGTTGGACACGTTTGAGTAGCTGAGTCCTTGGGTCATGCTCACCAATCTTCCCAATCGCCCATTCAGCTGTTTCTTCAAGTGAGCTCAATGTCTTGATCTTCACTCTCTCGAACGCCAAAAGGGCTGGTTCACCTGGCCCGTTGCAGAGTGCCTGCTTCAGAGCAACCAGCGCTTGCTGATTGTTCCAGCGATTGCTCTCCACAATAGCCTTGAACCGAACTTTGTACTTTCTCCAGGGTGGCGACCCTGTGAAAGGCGGAATATCGATGGCCTTTTGACGGGCTGCATCAGGATGTTTGATCTCCCCAAAGTTGAAAGGAGCATATCGTTCATCCAGTTCATCGATGTCCCGCGGGACGATGTCTGTCCCCAGCTTCTCAATAGCCGGGTTCCGGTCATACTTAGCCCGCTGGACAGGAGTTAAGCCCTGTCTAGCTCTGGGTTTTGGTACCGGAACTGAGACCATGGTCTGCTGCTGATTCAACATCGTTGAACCAGTAGATGGGTGGGTGTACCCTGGAGGTGTTGCCGTGCCTCCAAAGGCGCCACCACAGACCGGAGTCTGTAGATAGCTAGCCCCCATCTGAGGTGTCATACCTGTTACCGTGGTGTGTACTAGCGGCGGGACACTTGAAGGTGTCACTGTCGTGTACACACTGGGTGCGGGTATGACTGGAGGTACCACCGTGGTAGGTGGTGGTACTTGCTCCGACTTCGTCTTCAGGTCCTGATTGACTTGCCTTAAGCTTGCGAGGTCTTGTCTGGCTAAGTGGAGCTGCGTGCTCAAATCCTTTCCCAAGGAAGTTAAGCTTGCAACCTCACATTCGCCAGACACCCTCTGGTGCAAAAGTTTGTCAACCTCCACCTTGTGGGAAGCCATCTCGTTCTGGAGTTCCAGTAGGAACTTTTTCTTCTCATCAACCTCCCTTAGGAATAACTTCCTAGTTTGATTGATGGAAGCAAGTTCCCTCCGGGCTTCCGCGAGCTCATGCAACTCAGTTTTCCTGGTGGGGATACCCATGGCAGCTAGTAGGTCCCCATCCAGTGGTAAACTGGATGGCTCATCTACTGCTGGCGGGTACCCCTTACCAGGAGCTTCTGTTGCCACATTAGTCTTCTTTGATAGCCCGCCACCCCCCATACCGTTCGGTGTAGGAGTGGCACCATCAGTGAAAACCGACGTGTCTGGATCCAATGAAGGATCTGCTACCGTCGGTGTAGAACCGAAGGCAGCTGGGCCGAGAGTTTTAGGCTCTCTACCCGGTATTTTCTGACCCTCAGGACAGAAAAGATTCGTGGAAAGGGAGTCCAACGATCTCCTGGAGCTTATATCAAAGGGTCCCGGGATTGGAGATTGCTCCCCATCCTCTCCTTTGGTAAAGGCTTCCACAATAGGATCACCTATTGCTTCTTGGGAGAGGTCGTCACCGGGCACCTCCAAGGCTGCCCGGCTCTCCCGCCTATTGGATTTGCCTGTGAAGAAGCGTACATTCTGTACGGCTTCTTCACGTTCCTCAGCAGGGGTTTTAGTCCTGCCGCTGAACGAGCTGACAAAATCGTATAGGTAATCCATATACTGTAAGTCTATTTAATACCCTATCAATGGTCGGTTCGATCAAGTGGTCACGGCACCAATGTAGTTGGTCTCTTACTACGTATGTAACACTTGAGTACAAAAACCAGACAAGGTAAATTAGACTTTAATATACGGCGACTTTATTGTAAAGGTAACTCTTGGGTATTATAGTACAAGTATAACCAGCGGATATACAAGATCAGAACAGATATATAATACAGTGGGGCAACCCTATAGCATAGAGTTAAGCCCGTGAGCACAGGGTGGTCATGTCACGACAGTCCCAAACCTGACTGACTTCCAATGGAGAAGTAGCCGTCTTATATACAGCGCTGCATAGCCACGTGACCGTACTAGCAGCGCCACCTGTTAGGTTTAGTTATGTAAAATGCTTATGTAACAACTACCGACGGTAACCGAAGGTGGTACCGGTACACTACCGTATAGATAACCGAACTAGAGGAGTCGGTGTATGTAACGAACCGACGACACTAGTTAGATGAATAAAACAGTTATTAAACACAATAGAACCGTGTTGTCTTACATCATACAACATACAATAGATATACAACAATAACAGTTAGACTTTATAGTCAACCCGTTACAGTAACAAGATGATTAACGGTATTCCTTGTATACAATCTCTATCTAACCAACTCCTGTATATCAATATGTAGAAATGGTATTAAAAAAAGAATGTACACAGTTAACAATATACAAAGGAAGACGCAACATTTTCTGCTATTCAACTGAATATATGGATACCCGATAAAAATATGTCAAAGGAATGAATGTACTTGTTATCTACAAAAAACGCCAAATAAAGTTAAATTGTTCTCAAAAAAAAAAAAGAATGGTGACGGACCTACGCATGGTGACGGACCTACGCATTTTAATGGGACCTACGCACGGTGATGGGAACAATACATAGTGTATGTATACAGTATTAACAGTTTTATGGAGGTATACATTGTCTAAACTATTGGTCCCCTATTTGTCCCCTATCATAAGTAAATACTGAAAGATATTGTTAATTTTGTCAATATTCTATCCTATTTTCAATACAAGTCTATAGTGTACCTACGAACGAATTGTAATGGCTTACAGGTTAAAGGATATTAGCCCAACCATCATTATTCTTTGTATACACAATTGTCACAGTATGGGTAATGGGATGTATATATGTTTTCCACTATATACCTGGGGTACTCCTGTAATTTAATACAGTAGAGTAAGATAAACCTGTACAGAATTCCAATCACTTATATTAGAAACCTCCCATTGACCCTTACTTATTGAGTCATTTACCTTCACTATTACAATATTTGTCCTTGGATAAATAGTCATTATCATGTACCTATGCACGGTGATGCCAAAAACTACCCCACATTATTCATTTTGTATATTAAAAAAATTCTGTATAAGGGAACAACATAGCTCACCCTAATTACCCTGAATTATTGTATTTAGGCTAGTGGTCATGTCCACATATAAATGTTACTCCTCCTAACTATAGACACACAGCCTGGTTCCCCTGAACTGCCTGACCAACCCTATAATTAATGTACAGAATGTCTAACAAACCCTTATACTACATGCTAGGGAATAATTCTGTGCTTCTCGTATGTCATCATAAAAGTGTGCATGGGTTTATGTCCAATCCCCTAACCTCTCAATGAGCCCTCTTAAACAAGGTGAAATGTCAGACAACGAATTGTGGAACAAGTGTTGTGGCCCCTTGTAACTCTCAACTCAGTGTAGGGACTGTGCCTTTCATGAATCCTAATGCATTCGGCACCCGTCAGTTGTGTTGAGGCTGTGAGACGTGTCGAATATTGAGCAGATACCGTGTACTTGTTACCTGCCTCTAGTACCTGGGGATCTATGTCAAAGTAATACAACATCCTATTACTGTATGCTTCCACATGGTTAGTGTATTTGGTATCAAGTGTTCTGGACCATGACCTCTTGGATGTCTCATCCTTCAGGGTGACTGTATAACCCCCTGGTTTCTCTGTCCACAGTCTGGTCAGCATGACTCTGACATCTGACTCCATAGACACCGTGTTTGCACAGTTTCTGGATGCAGGGCCTGATGGTGTTATCACAAACCTTCTCTCACCGTGTGGAAAGTCAACCTGACATTTAGTGACTGGATCCCTGTGAATGTACTGACCTATATTAGCAAATTCCTCCTGTGTAAGAATACCGGTTGTGAACACTACTGTCATAAGGTCCTTCGGCAGCATGGTTGGGAACCGTATTAGTGACAGGCACTCTCCCAGCACAGTTCTCTTGTTGGCACCAGTCACGTCAATCTCCTGTCGTAGGCATTCTGCCTCTGCCCATTTATTGCATGACTTGAATAATTCAATCTCTGAAATGCTAATACCTGGGCTATATCCGATAGCCAAACATGTATCAACTCTATCATTGATATGTAATACATCTAATAGAACTTCATAATGTATGTTGGGGAATTCCTCAGACTTCAGTGCATGCCTTACCACCTGAACATCACTCTCAAAGTACTGCCTGCAGTGTTGAGTGACTTCTAGGTCTCTGTCATTTACTGCATAGTTGCAGTATACTTCCCATATGTTAGATTCACTCAGTTTCCCCTTGATATGCTTCTTACAGTACTCGTGAAGGTCTTCATTCTCAATAATTATAGCATACTTTATCACTTCCAATAGGCTTGCTTTACTGAGGTTCCTTTTCAGGTATTTTATACAACCTGCATGGAGTTCATCGTCACCAACATCAGTAGCATACTTACATGCTTCCCATATATTTGAACTACTAAGCTTTTCGAGCAGGGTCTTCCTTGCTGCTGTTGTCAGAATGGGGAGCATATATTTTGTGGCAGCATAGAGGACTGATAATGCGACATCACCTTCTATATCGAGACATTCATAATAGCAGTACCTGAAATGAATTAACTGATCAATAATCTTGGAGGAGGGTGCAGAAACATCTCTATAATCCTCTAGATTCTCTAAAGCAAAAGTATGGTTCTGAAAGCAAAATTGATAAAGATGTGTACGTATAATGAAATTAATAAATATATAAATATATATATATATATGTATATATATATATATATATATATATATATATATAAATGTAACAAAAAAAATATGTGAGTCACTGCCGCAAAAACTATTGTGGCTCCGGCTTTGTTTAGGTTTACCTAAGAAGTGACCTGAATGCTGCCGGACTGACATCAGGGATGATTGGGTCTGTTTCTGATTCACAAAATGACTCTTTAAACATCCTATCAAATACCGGACTCCGCACACTCAGAATCAACTTGTGAGCTTTGACGACCTCTTTGTCATCGCCGACCTTGAAGTTAACGTCACAGTCAACAGCATGTTCAAGAATGTATTTCTGACATTCTAAAGCAGATTTGTTGATTTGCCAGTCATTATGTTCCATGGTTAACCTAGAAGGAGTCATATGTATTTGTTCAAAACTGCGAAGGAGAACTTCTTGGCCATGATATTTTCAAGACAAGACATACTAATGTTGATATATGGTTAAATGATCAACTTTGATAATGTCATAGGCTGTAAATTACTGTTATTTCACAGGATATATAAAATACAGGATTGAATATTATATAATCACTATAGATCTGCTGTATCTGGCATAAAATAAACTTCCCATATTCCATTTGAAACCATATAACCCCCGGCATATATATGATTTAAAGCAAAATTAGCAAAATTAGTGGTGTAGAAACATTTGCTGTCCCGACAAGATACATTAAGTTCCCCCTTGCTAGTACTAAATGACTCAGCTCTGAAGGACTGATAAGAAGCTACCAACTATTTATAGTCCTTCGTGATAGTATCATGGACCTTAGACCCAGCGAAAACAACTTACACGAATCATGTCAGTACACATACAAAGAGTTTGATTATTTCAGTACTAGGATTGACATCTGTCTGCCCCTGAACTGACCTGACCGGCCCTGCCCTCCCCTGTTAACTGTAGTATCCTGTCCTCCCTCTCCTGGTTGTCATATACTCACTTATCCTGCCAGTCTTCCCTGTACCTCCTTGTGCCGCCTCTTCCTCTTACTGCTTAATACTGGACGTAAACAAAGTGAGCCCCGCTACCTCATCTCTTATTTAATCTACCGTAATGCTGCGAATAAGTGCCGCAGCACTTATCAGGTTGGAGGTATTTATTGACAAGAACGAACACACCTTCGTTGCCTTTTTTTAATGCCGAAAGGCCCCGGAGGGGCCCTGGTGAAGAGCCTGCGAACTACCAGGTTGAGGCATTACATTGTGTTCATTTGACAGGAAGTCAGTACGGGTGCCGCCATTTTGTTTTAAGGGGTGCCGCCATTTTGTTTTAAGGTGTCACAACACAAATTTAGGCAAATAAGGATAACATTAATATTAATCAACCTTTGATATGTCCTGAGGTTGATTATAAACATACCTATCCCCCCCAACATGGACCCAAGGAATTCAATTGTTCTATTAATTAGTTGCTAAGACAGCTGGTTGCCTAGCAACAGCTATTCTTATTGTTTATCTGCCTAGCAACACACATTTCCATGATCCTGAGGTTGATTATAATCATACATACCCCCCCTAAAATGGACCCAAGGAATTCAATGGTTCTATTGGTTTATTCTTAATGCTGCTGGTTGCTTAGCAACAGCTATTCTAATTGTTTATCAGCGTGGCAACACACATTTCCATGCTCCTGAGGTTGATCATAATCATACCTACCCCCCCAATATGGACCAAAGGAATCAAATGGTTCTATTGGTTTGTTGCTAATGCAGTTGGTTACTTAGCAACATCTATTCTAATTGTGTATCTGCCTAGCAACACACATTTCCATGCTCCTGAGGTTGATTATGATCATACCTACCCCCCTAAAATTGTCACAAGGAATTCAATGGTTCAATCAGTGTGTTGCTAAGACAGCTGGTTGCCTAGCAACATCTATTCTAATTGTTTATCCGCCTAGCAACACACATTTCGATGCTCCTGAGGTTGATTATAATCATACATAGGCCCCCTAAAGTGGACCCAAAGAATTTTATGGTTCTATTGGTTTGTTGCTAAGACAGATGATTGCCTAGCAACAGCTATTCTAATTGTTTATCTGCCTAGCAACACACATTTCCATGGTCCTGAGGTTGATCATAATCATACATACCCCCCTAGAATGGACCCAAGGAATTCAATGGTACTATTGGTTTGTTGCTCATACAGCTGGTTGCTTAGCAACAGCTATTCTAATTGTTTTTCTGCCTAGCAACACACATATCCATGCTCCATGGGTTGGTTATAATCATATCTACCCCCCTAACATGGACCCAAGGAATTCATAGTAACTACCATATTTAAAGTTACATTACCCTCCCACCCTGTTAGTTGTGGGCAAATATGGAATGCTTTACCCCCCTGAGGTCAGAGACAGTGAGTCGAATATAGAGTTTAAAGCCTAGCTCGAGAAATAATGAATGAAACCATTCCGAAAATAAGGCTATGACATATATTGCTGTTTATTATCCTTTTTCTTTTTAAATGGGTAGTAAAATGAATTTATTTAAATAGTATACATACACTGCCATCTTGCTACGGAGCATATAGATATTCTATGTAAATTGTGGTATCGTTACAAGTATGGTATGACCTGAAAATTACAATGGTATAACGGTCATACCATCACTTTAATTGTCTAGTGTAAACCAATCATAATTCATGTGACATTTCATTTTCTACAAAGGCCCTACGGTAGCCAAATTTGTGTAAGAAATACATAATGAAGAAACAAATGATTGGAATACCACATGTACGTCATTATTGTAAAAACCAAGAATTTAAAGTACAGACAATAAAGCTTAACATTATTCAAAAAATGTCCCTGGAGCTAATACAAGACAGTTTCCTATTTGATATTTATTTTGGTATCTTTCAGATATTTTGGTATCTTTCAGATAGTATTTATATTAGTCTTTCTGTATACATGTACGTCTAAAGTAGTTGGTAATGATCATAGATTAACTTTTCTTTGGTTGTTGCCTCCATTCTTATTCTGGCACTCTTCCTACGTTCTCCTCTCAATAAAAGGGTTACATCTACAAACATTGTTATCTTTTGGTTTACTTGTTACACTCAAGGGGGCAGCACCAGTCACATGGGACTTCATGGGTCTTAGTGATTAAGTAAACAAAGTCAGGCAATCTAAGATTGAATCTGCTGTACTGGTTTAAATAAGCACCAAGACACTTATAGCATTGAAGGCATGACTCTAGCACATGACTATCCCCCGGAGTTTATACTATGGCCACTTCTTTAACATCTATTGTAAGTGTTGAGAGACAATTTCAAGATTTCTATTTCATGCTTCTCTAGAAGGAGCAACCTTGAATTAATCTGTATGGTTGACAATGTCGACACAGAAATATGAAAATAATAACACTGTAAAGCTGTGATAGGCTGCTATCCTCATTTAATTTTCATTCAATTTCCATGCTTTATATGTTTATACTCCACTTTAAAGCTATTTGCTTTATATTCCTAGAGATTATCTATTCAATACTAAAGGTTAACTAAAGATATGTCATTCCTCTTTCTTCCTTTCAATATCAGAGCCATATTTACAGATGATACTCAGGACGTATCTATCCATCACACTGATGACTTGGGAGGAAATTTAAGATGGTCACACGGGAGGTTCCTCCATTTTTTGGTTTATTATGAATGGACTCACACAGGTTGGATGTATAGAAACTTTGCAACTACCACACATAGAGCAACTTATATGAACACTGATATACACATATTCACATACCCTATCATGAATGCGTGATATGTTTAGTAGAACCTTATACTGCAGGCTAGGGAACAATTTGAACGGTAGTTCCTTTACAATCGTAAAAGTATGTATGGATATCCTTTTGATCTCCAATTATCTAACTCTCAATCACCACTCCTAGACAAGGTAAAATGTCAAAAACTGAATTGTAGAGCCTGTGTTGTGGCCCCTTGATATACTCAACCCAGTGTAGGGTTTGTGCCTTTCTTTTATCCTGATATACTCTGTATCAGAATCCCTCTTGGGGGCTATAATTTTTTTCAAATATTGAGCAGTAATTGAGTACTTGCTTCCTGGCTCCAACATCTGAGGGTCTATCTCTAGGTAATACAACATGCTGTTATACTTTTCAACATGGTTCGCAAATTGTGTATCAAGCGTCCAGGACCAGGACCTTTTGGACGTTTCATCCTTCAGGATGACTGTATAACTCCCTGGATCTCCTGTCCACAGTCTGCAGAGCATGACTCTGATGTCTGACTTCATAGAGACAAGAGTTGCACTTGTGTTGTAGGCAACCCCGCCTGGCATTACCACAAATTTTCTCGCCCGACTTGGAAAGTCAACTTGACATTTAGTGCTAGGATCTCTGTTCATGTACTGCCCCAGGTTGATCATCTCAGCCTGTGTAAGGATGCTGGTTGGGTACACAATGTTCATAAGGTCTTTCTGCAGCATGGTCGGGAACCGTATCAGTGACAGGCACTCACCGAGGACTGTCCTCTTGTTGGCACCAATTGTGGCCATCTCCTGTCGTAGGCATTCTGCCTCTGCCCATGTATTACATGCCTTGAAAAGTTCAATCTCTGAGATGATGATACCAGAGGTACATCCAATAGCCAGACGTTTATCAACCTTACATGCTTTATCATTGATATGCAATAAATCTAATAAAACTTCATATTGTATGTTGGGGAATTCTCCAGACTGCAGTGCTTTTCTTACTGTGTGTACATCCCGCTCAAAGTATTCCCGACAGTGTTGGTGGATTTCTGTATCGCCCACATGCAGCGCGTGCATGTACATATCCCATATGTTGGATGCACTGAGTTTTGTCTTTACAAACCTTTTACAATTTACATGAAGCTCATCATACCCAATGCTAATTGCATACCTGATGACATCTAGTATATTTGTTTCACTTAAGTTATCGCTGAAGAGATTCCTGCAGTAGTCTAGGAGATCTTCGTCCTTAACGGTAACTGCATACTGTATTACATCTAATAGGTTCACTTCATTGAGGGTCCTTTTGAGGTATTTTATACAACCTGCATAAAGTTCACTGTCACCAATATCAAATGCATACATACATGCCTCCCTTATATTCGAACCATTAAGCTTTTCAATCAGGGTCTTCCTTGCTGCTTTTTCCAGTATGGGTAGCATGTATTTATTGGCAGCGTAGAGGGTGGATAATGCGACATCACTTTCTATATCCAGACACTCGTAATAGCAGTACCTGAAAAAGATTAAATGACTAGTGCATATAATTTGGAAAATGCAGAAACTACTTCACAATCAAAATGGTAGAAAACATAGAAAATGTCCTCAATGATTATCTAAATCAGAATAATGGTCGCATGGACTGATAAAGATCTATGTATACATGCGGCAAACACAGCAAATTTCCCTGTTATAAGCCATCCTACAAATGGGAAATTTACCTTACTTATAAGCTCGATGTAGGCTTATATTTTTGTTATCTCTTCTATTTCTTTAATTCAAAAACTGTCAGAAAAGCTGTCTTATATATATATTATCTTTACACATTTTTCTAGATATTTTTGATATCATGATAGATTAAAGTCTTTTTTAAGTGTTCTCAGCTTAAGGAGTCCTACGTTGGCTTAATTTACATGGAGGAATTGTGTAAATACTCATATAAGAAGTGAGGTTGACCAGGCTTATATTTGGGGCCTGATTTATATTAGAGCAAGAATGCTTTAAAACCTAGCCTATTAATGGGGCATGCTTAAATTTGGCAGCCAAAAAGATGTTTGCGCACTCACGCATAGATCCACTAACCCCCTGCATTGTTATATAATGACCACTCCCTTACCTTAAAAGTGTCCTGAATGCTGCAGGACTGACATCCGAGATGACCGGGTCTGTTTCTGATTCACAGAAAGGCGCTTTGAACATCCGGTTAAACACTGGGCTCCGCATACTCAGGATCAGCTTGTGAGCTTTGATGACGTACTCGTCATCGCCAACCTTAAAGCTGACGTCACTGTCAATACTATGTTCAAGGATGAATTCCTGACATTCTAGAGCAGATTTGTTGATTTGCCAGTCATTGTGTTCCATTGTGGTTGACCTAGAAGGAGTCATATGTATTTGTTAAAAACTGTGAGGGAGAATTTTGCACCCCAGGCATATCTGTGGCCCGGGGAAGGAGGCCTTGACCTTTATTCTGAAAGCAAATTCTCACATTTAAGCTGCTACCTTATTCAAAAAGTCTTGAACTACCAGCACAGATACATGGATATTGTTATAACATTCATATATTTGTTGGCATTTTCTACAGAACATGAAATAATAATGTTGAAAAATCATTTTATTGATATACAAAAGCTATTTTATAGGGTTAAATGATTAATCATAATAATGAGAACACGACATTTCATTGAAATATATCTGGAGGTTATATAACAAGTGTAAACTACATAACAACTTTATGACAAATTGGTTTTGAAGTACCTGTAATTTTGGTCTATAGATAAAACCTTTGAATTAAGATCACATTTTGTGAGAAATACATGAACAATAAAATACAAACCTTAGTAGGTAATAGGTCTTATCAATTCTAACTAGGTCAGTAGATCACATGATATTGTAGTTACACAACAATAAGGTCAATCCTCCTAAATTCTTGGTTACTGACAAGGTATGTAATATAAAATGATTGTAGGGTGGACACACAGAAAAGTAAAAGTGTCAACTGTGTCTCCCATGTGGCTCTGGTAATAATAGGGTTTCAAACTGCTATTCACTCTGCATATATCAATGGTCAACTTGAGTTGACACTGATAGTAGAAAGTCAACTCAAGTTGACCCTTTATATAAGCAGAGTCATTAACGGTTTGACTCTCTATTTTACCAGAGCTACGTGGGAGACACAGTTGACACCTTTACTTTTCTCTGTGCACAAGTGCCCCCCTAAATGACTCAGCCCTAAAGGACTGATAAGAAGCTACTGACTATGTATAGCCCCTTGTGATAGTAGCATGGACCTTAGACTCAGTGAAAACAACTTACACAAATCACGTCAGTACACATATAAAGAGTTTGATTATGTCAGCTCTAGGATTAACATCTGTCTGCCCCTTAATTGACCTGACCAGCCCTGCCCTCCCCTGTTCACTATAACCTCCTGTCTTCCCTCTCCTGGCTGTCACATACTCACTTATCCTTTCAGTCCTCTGTGTGCCACTACAATAACACCTCTTCCTCGTATATTCTTTGTGCTAGAAGTAAACAAAGACAACCTGGCTACGTTATCTTGGATTTAATCTACCATAATGCTGCGAATTAGCACCACAGCGGTTATAGTACTGGAATTATAAATACCCCTAGAGCTTATGCGAGACAGTTTCCTATTCAATATTTACTTTGGTGCTTTTCAGATAGCTTCAGATAGTTCATACCCTCCCCAACCTAGCCCTGGTGCTCAGACAAGATAAGCATTTATATCAAACCCATGCCCTTGAATGTAATGGCATTGGTATACTGGTCTAATCTGTGTCCTTAGTCACATGTGTTTGATTGTTTATTGGCTAAGAGACTCCTTGGATCGTTACTTGTTCCTCCCACTGTTCTGTATACCACATTTTAGCCCGTAAATAAGTATTAGCCTAATTGGCTGTACCTATTGGAAATTACAAAAAGAAAAATGGGTGTAGGGGTGTGCGCTTTATACACAGCCAAAAATAATTTTCTCATTTTCAGAAAATATTTCTTGTTTTAAGTAAAATAAACTTCAAACAAGTTTGTCCGTAGGATAACAACATTTCACTTGAAAGCATGGTTGAGTTTAATATACTTAGAGTAAGAAAAACAAACAAGAAAAACAAACAAGAAAGAAATTCTTAAATCAAGTATTTTATACTGGAATCAAGATGATATTTCCTGACATATTTCTCAAAATAAGAAAATCTTTCTTACGGAATAGCCCTTTTTTCTAGAAAACCCTTTTCTTAAGTAAGTTTTAATTTCTTATTCGAGTAAATAAACAAGATTGATGTTCTTGCCTGGGAAAGGGGTATAATTATATTCAATTTTAGTCTTAGAGAAAAAGGATTGATGCCAGAGCATCAGAAAGAGGTTCATCAGATTAAATGCAGCTTTTTGTAGCTACAATAGAAGTTTAAGCAAACAGACCTTTATTCAAAGTCATTTCAGTTCATGTAATGTGAGAGGTAATCCTTCCCTTTATTTGAATGATATTATCAAGCAAATGGTGTCTCTTATCATTTCTCCCTATGGTCAATATAATTCATTCACTGGAACAAGGGTTCTTACATCTAATTAATCACTAACAAATTTCCCCTTTTCCCACATATTTTTACCCTCTTCTGTTTCTTTGGGACTTAATTTGAGGCAGAAATGTATACCCGGTTTGATAAGAAAGTTGCTGTATTGCATAGTGGTGGCCTCTTGTGGCACAACATGTAACTAATGTTCTTAATTTAAGAAAAGAATTCTTATTTAGTAGTCTGTATACTTGATCCCTATGGAACCTAAAGGGGAATGTTGTGATAAATGATTCCACTCCTTCCATGATAATATAGACAGTAAACAGAGAAAAATGTTAATTTGATACACATGTGTATTTGACAAGGCAAAGGCTGGTACTGGTCCCAATCCTCCCATTATTCTAAATGAAAAGAAGCCCAATAAAACATTTTCATTCCACTCACATTCCACACCTATATGATTCCCAATTCATGCAAGGAATTTGGTGAAGGCATTAAGCATGGTCGTAACCATCACATGATAGAGTATACTTCCATATGTTTTCGCCCTGATAGACACTTTGGACACATGGTCTCAGGTTAATTCTTAACTGAGCAGATTTTCAAGACATAGCAATCTTAAATCTAGAAATAGAACTTTCTTATCTCAGGAATATAAGATATAATCTTGTTGGGTGCACAAATGACCAGTTTTAAGAATATTCCTAAAGAAAAATAATCTTGAATACTTGTTTCTAGAAAAAAACTAGAAAAATATAAGATATTTTATTTAGCTTCCCCTTTCTGAAAACAAGATAAGCGTAAAATCTCAAAATGAGTTTATTCCTTGAATTGAGAAAATTTAATCTTGATTCTAGTATTTTCTTGGGGTAAGAAAATTATTTTTGGCTGTGTAGGTATAGTGCCTGAATGAAGTGCTGGTAAGTAACTTGTCAGGTCTGCAATAATGTAACATGTTAACAGGGCTGCAATTGTACATAAATGTATGCTGACCAAGGGCTTAGTGAATTAAATCAACACGCAGCTCATCAAAATTTAAAGGCCCAGCACCCCTATAATTATATAGGGGTGAGTTTTTGTCTCGACTCCACTTTGTTGCTGGAGGGGTAGCAAGATCTGCGCCTTTAAGAGAAAAGGACACTCACCTCAGCAAACTGAGCTTTCTTCCCCTCTGTTAGGTATGGTGCCCACACAGCTCCAGCCAGCTCTAAGTAGGGAAACTATACTCCTTTCAGTCACAACCGTACGTGTCAAGTAGCTCTTTCCTACAAGTGCAGCAAGTGAAAATTAGGATTAGAAAGAAAAAAATAAAAACAAATGAAAACTTTAAAAGAAGAAGTTCTTAATGTGTTCATTAGTTAATTTAATTACTTGAGTAATGACAAGGATTCAGCGCATTGCCATTCTTCCATCAAGACCTCTTTCTTTTGTCAGTCTTGATGGATGTTATGAATAAATAATGTTAAAACAGTCATGTAAATTTTCTCAAAAGAGCCAAGTATAGTAAAGAATAAATCTCTAAATAGCTTTATGAGTATTACATTTCAGTGAGTATTCTACGGTTTTCCCTTTTCCTAGTACATATATTTTTTCATTTTAAGAAAATTATGTTGACAAACATAAAATAACTCTATCCTTTACGGTAATACCTGGAATTGTGGCTGGTAGGACTTGTCTCAGTAGTTTGGCAGCCACACCCTGCCCCCTGATAGACCTGTCCAGGTAGATGAAGTTACTCCCGTAGTAGCCCTTCTGACTCCTGGTTATGTCTGTGATACCATAAAGCCCCAGTATCGCCCCACCAGTTGATGAGACCTTTATACAGCGGTGGGCTCTGGAGAGGTACAATTTCACATCTGCTTCAGATTTAAATTGGTTTTCATCATAACCTTCTCCGGATGCAGATGCCTGGATGAGGAGTTGTGAGATGCTGGTAATGTCGCCCTCTGAGGTCTCCTCTATGCTGACTGTTTGATACCTCAGGTCCAGGGTGTAGGGGACAAAGGGTGCAAGGCTGGACCAGGTCCGGGAGAGGAAGAGAACAAATAATTAATTCTAATAAAAGCTAGAATTGATCACTACACTTATTATTTGTAGCTCCATTTTCCAATGTAATTGATAATTTTCATTTATTATCCTCATAAATCAATTGTATATTTATTTCATTGCACAAATAGCTTAATGTGATAGCAATATATTGTACATACATTCTTAAAGTTCGATATATACGTGACAATCTATTTGACCGAATGTGCAAAACCCAAGCTGCCTATTGTAACACCCCACCTGCCCTCAGGATTCAATCTTTTTTACCACGCACCTGCATATGAGACCTGCACTTAGTCAAGACATGCAGATCTAAGGATACCTAAAATACTTTCTTCTACCCTGTGGTAAAAGCACACTAATTGACAAAGCACAGTGACAACACCTAAACAGTGTATTTTTATATAAATATCATAGAAAGTTGTCGAGAAGTAGTTGCCCAATGAGGCCTACCTTTCTAGTGTGGACACTGATGGTGATGCGTGGAAGGCATTTTGACACCAGCCCAGATAGCTTCGCTTTCAGTAACATTCTGGATTAAATAGTAAGGAAATGCAGGCGAAACATGAACATGCCCTATTTGTATAAAAAAACTAATTCAATTCACCCATTTCCTTCTGTTTGGAGCACCTTTTTGGGGCCTCTTACATCATATGTTGTTATACATAATTTACTTCTAGAAGTAGGTCACACTTAATTGCCTGCTTCTTAATTGTACATGTACTAATTACTAAATTTAGCTCCATAACCTGGTAGGTAGGGTGGCCAGAGGGTCTGGCTCACCGCCCCGTCCGTATCTAGTCCTAAGTTAAATGACCCTTTTATAATATGCCCCCATTTTAACTGGGGAGCAGATAGAGACTTTAAGTAAATTTGTTTAAAGAGATCCTGAATAGGTCCATCATATATGGGCTGGAATAAGTGTACAACATTATATTACATACTGTAATTCAGGGACAATGTTGACAGACCTTCAGATTTTGAGTCTGTCTTGAGCTGTATAACTGAGTAATCATCTGCAACTATCATTTGGGAGACACTACTTGATGGCAAAGCCTTGATTGAAGCGTCTTGAATGCAGGTATCTCCTTGGGGGTCCTATTAAATCTTTGGAAATTTCTATCTTTTAGAGATAAGCCACCTAAAATCGTGTATTTCTAGAGCTTGAACTCAATCCTCCAAAACTGTGGTCTGGACCACAGTTTTGGAGGATTTAGTTCATGCTACAACCATTATGGGAGCACGGACTTACAACAATGGTTAGATTTCTACAGGTGGGATTGGCATACATAGTACAATAAGATTACAAAAGTAGGCTACCATGTGCCATAGAGAGTACATGCGGAAACCATATTTCTCCATGAAGATATCAAAACCTGTCAGAGGACTTACAGTGATGAGGCATTTGTAATAGGCTGTATTCGCAATCCAACTCATCATGATTAAGACAGCAACATTATTTTATTTTATGTTAATATTAAGTTAATATTGAGTATCCAACTATCATGTAGTCTTTTAGAAATCATCCGGCCACCCTACTGTAAGGATGGCATGTCTATAACAGATGACATTTGTGGTCATGATGCAGTCCCAGTGAATAACTCATCATGCTGACGCTTCAGGAGTGTCTCAATCTCAAAGGGTCAGCATGATGCATGAATGCAGCCCTGGCAAGTTACTCGCCAGGACTGCATTCATGCTTTGTCTTTTGTTGTCATGATGCATCAATGCAGTCCTAGAACCAAGACCACATGCATGTATCATGCGTCAGAACCCACCTTAGTGCAGTCTCTCGTGGTGAGGTACACCCCTTCAGCAGGTACCCAGTAGGTATCCTGCCCTGTATACGTCGTTCCTGAGGGGTATCAATCAGTAGGTCTCCTATCTACTCCTGTTCACATATTCCCTGATTTTGCACATCAATCTTGCATCAGAAGATGCCGCACGTGCAAACTATTTTTAGAAAACTCACAAAAGAGCCTCCACAGCTGCTATGTAGTCTGTAGGTGTGGTGGGCTAATACCCACAGGGTGGTTTTATAGGTGCTGGAGGGGTCCCTAGTGACAGGAGAGGCAGCACCTATAGCACCCGGACACATGGCCATGTACACTGAAATTCCATAGGTTGAAAGGGTTAGTCAGTACAGACTATCCTAGGTTTGTCATATGTGTTAGTCGTAATAACAAAGTTATATTCAAAAATGACTGAGGGGTCAGTCGGTAGTGGCTAATCTAGGTTCATCATTGGTGTGTACCTTAGTTGTTTTATTTGTATACCACTAGTTGGTGCCACCTCTAAGATACTATGATGACTACTCAGTGGCTCCCCGTGGAAATTAAAAGATTGAGGTTAGTTGGTTAGTACTGATCAACCTGACAATAATAACTTACCTAGGTTTGTCATTTAGGGAGCCAAAAAATGACTAACTAGTTTAGGTACTCGTGACTGAGAGATTGGTTTTATAGGGAGCGTAGACATTTCAGTGTATGTAAAGTGGGTACATTAAAGTGGTTGTGTATCTAGCATGTTAGCTACCGTTAGGTGTGTTAACCTTTTGGGGTCACCTATTGCTTTAATTAATCTGGCTTTTGTCGTCAAGGTGCATGATACACTTTTGTCGTCATGGCGTTGATACAACTTTGAAGGGCTTGCATGATGAATGAATGCAGCCCCGGTGAGTAGACCATGCAGGGCTGCATTATTTCATCATGGCAGCAGCAACGTGAATACAATCCACAGAAGATAACCCTTCATAAACAGATGTCGCTAAAAGATCTCTTCCCTATCACAAAATAATTTCACCCCTGCCTCACTTTCACCTTTACCCTGCTGCCTATATATGGCTGTGTCTAATATACATGGGCCAATGCTTTCGTCTATGACTGGGTGCAATCTTTGACCAGGTGCAATCTTTGACTGGGTGCAATATTCTACCGGCTAGCAACGAAAAGGCAAATATAGGGCAAAGATGGCACATGGTAAAAGACGACAACAATGGCCCGATCTCATGAGACACGGCCCTATGGTAGGTGGGCCTCATTTATCTATCCACATTTAGCCCTGTGTGTGCGGACTGTACAGTGGTTTAGTGTGATCTAGCCTATGTCTGCATGATGCAGAATGCAGCCCTTACTAGTTTAATCATCAGTGCTGAATGCATGCATCATAAAAATTATTTTATAGTGTATCAATCCAGTAGTAGTGACATGACAAGGTTATACATGTACAGACATTATTATTTCAACACTTTACTCACAAGGTCATGTGGCAGAAAATGGCGCCATCTACCGAGTCATAATGGTATTCTGGTCTGCTTTGAAGGGAGTTCTGGCTGCTGATTGGGTTATATTTCAGATAAAACAAAAATGGCTAAAATTGTGAAAAACATCACAGGTGTTCCCAAGTACCCTTTAGAGAGAATAGTACATGTGGTTTTGTGCTATGTAAAGGGTTGGGGAATTTCTGAGGCATGCGAAAACTGATGTGACCAAAGGTCTATTTTAGGCCCAAAACAGGGCAAAATGGGACTACCTGTACATAAAAGTGACTTTCTTGAGATTTTCACAGTCAACTCGTTCATTGAGACTGAAACATTGTGTGTGAGGGATTGTTTAACTAGACTAGGGCTAAGACTATGGCCAACAAATTTTATAGATGGCTGATTTTGTGTATTATGCTATATAGAAACATAGAGGAATAATAATTGCTTCCTTGTGACCACAAGGGGGCAGCAACAGTTGCCTAGGACCTCATGGACCCCTGGTGATTTGAAACAGAAATAGGGTCCTGGTGAGTTGTAGCTGAACTAGGGTTGTGTGGTGTTGCGTGTACACACCAGGTGGCGTATGAGTGAACCTTTGCACACAGCATTCTGCACACGTCTACATTGGCTACCTGTGCCATGGCAATCTCAGAGTGGGAGCTCGTTCTGAATTAGGAAAAGTGACTTCTTACTTCTACTAAAGGCAATATCTATTATTATCAGAGTTTGATCATTGACTTTTGATCCATATATCTGTATGCAAGAATGTGTGCGAGGCTTTCATTTGGAAGAACCTTGCTCATTTTAAACTAATTGAACGAAAAAAAGACGTGGCATTTGTATATTTTATTTACACATATATACATGTACAGGTAACGTTTTATTATCTCTGCATAATATTTACAGAAAAATGTCTAACTTCCCATTACTAAGATCATTCAATGTGTTCATATTTGAAAATTATCAGAATAGCTTAGTCTCCTACATATATATATATGGATGTGTCTCATGAGATCGGGCCAATTGAAACGTCTTTGACTGGGTGCCAGCTTTGACGGGGTGTCAGCTTTGACCGGCCACCATGAAAAAAAATTTAAGATTTTTTTTTCCCTTTAATATATAAGGGATAAATTGAAGAAAATGGCGGTGGTTGTATCTTCATACATGGCTTTGCCTGCCCTAAATAAATCATTTCATGTTAGCCGGTAAAAGCTGGCACCCGGTCAAAGACATCATCCGCTCAAAGTTGGCACCCAGTCAAAAACGTTTCAATTGGCCCGATCTCATGAGACACAGCCATATCCAGTTCATTTATTTGAAACTTCATTCTATGTTTCATGCTAACACTAAGAATTTGAAAATCTAATAATACAATATACATTTGGCAGCCATATCTCAATTGCCTTTACCAATCTCATGAAATGAGTACAATGACACCATTGATATCTGTACCTTGTTAAGATTACTTGTATATTTATAAATGAGGAGAAAGTAGTTTATCACAGTATATATATATAGTACACATTCTTCTGGCGCTGCATTCTGAAAGCATTGGTAACAATTGATATAATAGTGAATAGTTAGAACAATTAGTTCAAACGCTGCAAGGTTTACCACTGCTCACAGAGGATGAGAGATCCAGAGCAGACTTATAATCATTTACTTTTCTTTAATACTCATTAAATCATGCCATAAGCTCCCCCCTATAACACATGATCGGTACCCTGATGTATTGATATCAGAAAAAGAAAAAGGGCAAAGCAATTAATAAGAACAGAACAAGGAGCGTACTATTTATACCTTATATCTTATCCAAAGCTTTAATACAATACATAGCTCAGGATCAACCTCTGTTTTAGCCCGATGATGATTATTTCATCTGCATATGAACTGAGTTGAGGTCTACAGTATGAGGCCACGTGAACCCCGGTCCATATCAGCGACACACCTATATATATGTCAGATAATCTCAATAGTTATATTCATTTAAAAGGGGTTCCATTGCTCATGTTATCCTGTATAGGGTGCAAAATGCTGTGTCCCTGTCCCCAAAACCATTATCCCCCCCCCCCTTATTTTGAATAATGACTAGGCAAAAACAAAATTAAGATTAAAAAAATATATATACTTTTTTGGGGTCATTTTTAGGTTTCCAAAATTTTGGAAAAAAATCTCCCCATTTTTATTTTTTGGGTCAATTTTAGAGGGAAAGAGAAAAAAAAAGTTTTAAAAAAAATCCGACCTACCGACCCTAGAGTTTCTTCCCATGTTACCTGCAACAAAATATTTTTAAATTTTGCCCTATTTCCTAAACCATACATGTATGTGTCATTAGGAGACCATATGAATAATGATCCCTGTCTCAATGACAAAATAACTAATTAAGAGCAAACTAGGTCGTAGCTCATTTGAAACTTTCTGTTTATCTGCACTCCTAAAACCAGGCTCTGCCCTTTCACAAATGTCATGTTTTTTTTTGACACATTGTCAAATTAGTATTATGTATCATTGTTCGCTAAGTTTACCAAGCATTATGAGAGATAATACACACAACCTCATGTGTTACTTTTTATCATAATGTTGTTCGTGATGCTAGATATAGGCTTGTATACACAATGATACAGTGATATTTTGCTATGTTAGCTAAACGAAATGGCTCACATGCTTCTTGTCTCCATCCTTTAGCTATAGACATTAAACATTATACACCTTAGACAAATAATGGATATTTGGTTACTTCTTAACGTATCATTCTTTAAAGGAGAAACACCCCCAAAACGATGCAAGTGTTTATAAAAGTTTTGAAGATGGAAACCAGGCACCCACTGTCTACGATATTTTTGCTATAGTGGATCCTTTTATGGCCATCTAGAACAATGACCTAGTCCAGATTGGCTGAAGTATCTAGATATAAATCATGTTTTTCTGTACACAGTGTCGTCCTGTCCACATTACATAACAGTCACTTAATATAGTCGCAAGTTGTAACTAGATACAGTTTACATGAGGAACATAGGTTACTACTGGATCTATGTATTATGACATGTGTTACAGCTCAAATATTGAAAGGAAATGCCATTGACAAAGATAAGACATGTGACATCTTGGTGACAGAATTTGAAGAGGCTTAGATGATTGTATGACAATTCTCTCACTGGGAAATACATATAGCTAAGATGTAGGGTGATATTTGTGTACAGAATATAAGAATATTTTCTGATGCCTCACTACTATGGTATGCTTTCAAGAGGTCTTGTTAAACATGAGGGATATAAGCATATTCATGAGGCCTTCAGAGTGATGTAGATCTGTGTTCTAGCTAAACTTCTATATTTCAGTATACAAGCATGAAAAATAGCAGCCACTCCAATTATAGATGGTTATATTATGTCATGGCTTCGTTATAATGCATGTAGTAGTTTAATCCACATCCAGAGCCCTTTGCTCAACATATTGGCGACAGTCAGGGCTGATCGCGAGTCGCCGATGGCTGTACTCATGATCAGCCGTGACTAAGTCAATTTGCTGACCACTGGATGTGGTTTAACTAACTTATGCAACACCGGTGAGTTTCTTTTGTCACCTTTTTTACTTATTATACAGGCCGGCAATTTCTGTTGTCTTTTTGCTACATACAACTTAGTGAGTAACTCCCTTGTGCTTCCTACTCTGGTCAAGAATATACACATTACTTTTACTCCTAATTGGTATCTTACTCATCTATAGAGAAAATTCCACATTACACCTCAAGGCTTCATGTTTGGTTGTGACATAACGCAGTACCAGGGAGTCACTTGCCTGCTCTGCTCTAACGCACCATATATTTCTTGCTCCTTCTTGATCATATTAACACCTGAAGGAGGTACACTGCTTTAATATCGAGGAATTACTTGCCATGCAGTTTTGCTTTCATGTATAGTGACAGTCAATATAAAAGCATGATGCATCAGAACACTATTCTTTGCCCCAGAGTTAACATCGAGGATTGATTATGGAGTAAACATCAAGCTAAACCCACCTTAACAGAATCATCTGTAATACATTAACAACACAATATGTATACATTATTTACAAATCCTCATAATTTACAGTGCACATAGTCTTCATCTTAGCCTCCACCTGTTTAAATAATCTTAACATTTTGCATACAAAAATAAGTGAACAAACATGTTACCTTGAGGCTAAGTACACATGCAGTTATCATATACAAACAGACAGATACCTAGAACTGTAACTTAACTAGACAAACTGGAAGTTGGTGTTGGGTCTAGAACTGAACTGTGCTGCTAGTGATACTAATACGGAAACTATTAATGTCAATAGGGTGGAGAACCCGTATGTTTTTAATGTGTGTGCCCCTGCGGTTGCATAGCGCCATGGATCGGGTGGCTCGGTAGATGTGGCTTGACTCCGGCCGTGGTAATCCGGGGTCCGGAGATCTCTGGGCCTCATCGTTGGCTCCCGTTTGGGCAGACACTCCGACCGCCACCAGTTTAGGTAGATGGTCTGTAGCTTCTGGTTACTCTGCATAATCTGCAGCTGTGAATTCACCTGCTGTCGGAGACGACTGCCTTTCCGGACCGCAAAAGCGTAATGCTTCAAATCAAGGAAAGGCTCTATTGTGTAGAGATCACAGGGCTTGCGACCTGCGAGATACTCCGCTGCGGGCGAGTCCAAAATGAACCCATACCGCTCCCTCCGTGCGCGTGATACTCCCTCCTGGATGGACCCCACAAATGTTGACGGCCAGGCAGTCGCCATCTTGGCCCACATTTGCCGGTAAGTAGAATTCCAGGTGCCCATAAACTGGGCCTGGGTGACCGAATTCTGGATGACCCCATACGGCATGTGGGAGCGCATGAGTTCTTGCGCGTTGCGGATGTGGTTCCGGTTACGCTTCTTCTTAGGGATGCGGATGAGGGCTGAGGACTTGAAGGTCATGAAGGGGACGGTGAAGTCCACTTCCTGCTCCCGTGCCTCCGTGTACACCAACGGGCCGGCCGCGATGTCCGCCTCCTGTGGAGAGAAGAATCAAGGGAAACCTTATTAACCCTTTAAGGCCGACCAAGAAAAGTATTTGCTGGTGATAGGGGCGAGACATTTTTCATAGGAACCTTCCTAGGGCCGAGCCTTTGCTGTTTCCCATAGAGTTATGTTGACTATAGCCGATGCTCGGCCAGCCATGCCATAATTACTATTATCATCTATTAGCCTATATAAACTTCTGTTTTAATTATATCCAAGTCCATGTGGACATGGGATGTTAGATAAAAATTCCATTGATCATAATATGTTATTAAGTATGACCTTCAATTGATACACAGTAGTTTGAAGTTTATGCTTAGAAAATCATTAAATTTCTGAATACTGCTATTCATTGAAATTTGATAAAACTCGCAATGAAGATACTTTTTAACAATATTAGCTGTGATTAAATCCCAATTGATCAAGAATCCGTATATTTTCAAAAATTGTTCCTCGAAGAAACAATATTCTCACATTAACGAAAGGCTAAATATTCTACTTACGCCCCTGACGAGGTCGCCTATCATGCCCGTCCAGTTGCCGTTCTCGTTGATATGCCCAAGAGTTCCATCTGCCGTGAGGCGGATCTGGTAGTCAAACCCGGCGCCCTCCGCTACCGCCGCCAACATGTCAGCCAGGTAACCCTCAAACCGGTCGTTGCCCGTCAGGAAGGCACCGTCAACTTTGAGCATCATGTATGGTGGTTCCTGAATCAAGTAAGGGGAAAATATCTTTCTATGTCTAATGCATTTATAAGTATAGGAATGACTTTAAAAATCCAGATGGGTTAGGACCTAATTTTGGGTCGATTTTTATTTTTCATTTATAGAACATATTAATGTTCATAATGGCCATATGGATATGTGTGTAGCTTTTTAATTCATTCTGATGATTAAAGATGCATTAAATATAGAAAAATACACGTTAGGGGACCCCTTTCTGTAATAGTGACGGGTCCCCTGACCTATTTTGACGTGGATCTTTCTATATCTAATGCATTTATAAGTATAGGAATGACTTAAAAACCTACACACATAGTTGTATGGACATTATGAACACCAATACGTTCTGTATACGAAAAATATAAATCGACCCCAAAGTAGCTCCTCACCCGTCTTTAAAGTTAATTTTGAAGGTACTGTAAACGTACTTTATATCGCACTGTACATATTTTCGCGATTTTCCCTGATTTTAAAATTCGTGAAAATATGTACAGAGCGGAAATTTATCCAGTAAAGGCATACTATTAACATATTTAAAAATCAGCGAATGTAAATACACGTTGAATTGCACTTTGTAGTCAATCCGCGGAAATATACATGCTTGAAAATATGTACGTTTACAGTACACAGATATTATGTAGTACACTGATAATCCTAGGTTCCCTATACGACCAATATCTCTGTCGCTAGTACCTAGTTAGTCTTTTTTTGGCTCCCTATACAACCAACCTAGGTAAGTTATTATTGTCAGGTTGCTCAGTACTGACCAACATACCTTAGTCTTTTAATTTCTAGGGGAGCCACTGGGTGGTCATCATAATTATCTTACAGGTGGCACCAACTAGTGGTATACAAATACAATAACTAAGGTACATACCAATGATGAACCAAGTTTAGTCACTACTGACTGTCCCATCAGTCATTGTGACTAACACACGCATGAGGCACCTAGGATAGTCTATACTGCCGCTTTCGACATATGCATTTTCAGTGTTGTTATAGTACCAAGTCAAATACAGTGAAGGGAGCCTTAAATACCTAATTACCTTGGTACAAGGTCTATAACGTATTCATACCAGTATGCAGTATGCAAGAAGTGTGAAATGCTTTGTTCCCCATGCCCACCATGGTTTAGGTAGACATATCATCTGCCTCTGGGCTCGACAATGGCGTTATGAGGCCGAGCCCTTTTTGTGGTTTATTAGCTTGTATGAATTTGACATGGGTGAATTATTCCCAAACAGATATGTTCATGTTCGAGCCATATTATCTTGTTATGGCAAATCTCGTCTCATACCAGCAATTTTCATGACTCGTGATTTGTATATGACAGTATTGGATACGGTATGCAATGCTGTCGTACAGTCCTAGCGCTAACCCAGATTCCATCATCATCTCATATCACACTGCCTAATGATATTTTGGCTAAAAATTAAGTATTTTGGTCCCAATCAATTTGATCTAGAAACACCTATATATACGCTAAAGGCATTATGGCATTGTAAGGGATAGGAAATAACCCAGACTGCCCAAGCGTAATTTCATTTGATAAGGCCAAATAAAAAAAGGTTTGTTTCAGATAACATGGCAAGAAAATGTAGGGTCGGTAGGTCGGATTTTTTTATTTTTCTACTTTTTTTTTTAAACATGAAAGTACTAGCTGGCCTCTCCGAAAACCCTAAAATTTACCAAAAAGGGTAAAGACACAAACATTTCTTCAAAATTGCATAAAAAACGTAGGGTCTGCCCTGTTTTGATAGGGTCGGTCGGGTTACCTGAAACGAACCTTCTTTTTTTTTGGCCTAACATGCTTACTTTTACACCACCCCTTGCCACATTAGAGTATGTCTAAATGAGGTATACATATTAATGAGCTGCAGATAAAGCGGCTCCTGGAGGCTACAAGTAACCTGAAGATGGGAGAGGGAAGGCACCTAATCACTCAGACTCTATTAGATGGGCTTAGCCCCCCCCCCCCCCCCCCCCCCCCAAAAAAAAAGGTTTGTTTCAGGTCACCCGACCGACCCTATCAAAACAGGGCTATTCCTACGCTATTTATGCAATTCTGAAGAAATCTTTGTATTTTTACCCTTTTTTGGTCAATGTTAGGGTCTTTGGAGAGGCGGGCATGTACTTTCATGATGAAAAGAAAAAGTTTAAAATTAAAATTAAAATCCCACCTACCGACCCTACATTTTCTTGCCATGTTACCTGAAACAACCTTTTAATTAGGCCTTATCGCTCAGACTCTATTAGAAGGACTTAACCCTTTATAGACAGTAAGATGCCTCAATTGTCATGTCCTACTGTTGCAGCACAGGTGAGTAGCTCACTGGCATTCTACTGTATTGAAACCCACTATTGGGATGATTAGTTTTAGTAATGCCAGGTCGGAATGCTGCCCTGGTGAGCTGTGGGCCGGCGCTGCATCATCGTCAAAATGACATACAGCATCAAAGCCCTATGATGTCCTTAAAGGTATCACAGAGATCTCATCTCGTCACCAAATTGATGTTCACCAGTGCGTCCTTCTTAAGTTGGTCATTTGTAAAAGCCAATCTAACATTAGATAAACACACTATATACATTTTAGAAATCACATCTGATAAAGCCAGTTTGAACGTCAAAGGTAAGACCAAAAAAAAGGTGTGTTTCATGTTCCATGGTCTGAAAATCTAGGGTAGGTAGGTCGGATTTCTTCTTTTTTTTCGATTTTTTTTTTTTTACTTTGGCCAGAAATGTTCCCAGAAATCGGCTCACGAACTTTAATGCCGACTCGGCGACGACCGTCTCGGCTCTTGAACTATCAAAAAGCCCCAAAATGACCTAAAATATAAACATTTTTTCAAAATTGCATCAAACTTTCTAGGGTCGGCCCTGTTATACTAGGTAGGGTCGGGTAACCTGAAACACACCTTTTTTTTAAAATTTGGCCTAATAAACAAATTCGCATGTATCTATCAGACGTATAAAATAGACTCTGCCTCTGGCACTCATGGAAGATCAGTTTTCTGTTCATCTAGCCTTCAACCAACTTTCTACCTATCTACCCTTTTACTAGCCCCTTTCCACACTACCTCTTAACAGGTTTCACATGAAAACCACCTACACCTCCTGGATATGAACCGGTAATCTTTCGAACTGACCCTTTGGCGCATTGCATATATATATATATAAGACCATTGGACAACTAATTTACTCTCCAAATCTGGCAAACTCATTTAGACAATAAATATCTCTAGCCATTGCTGTGATGAGTTCATATCAAAAAAACGATCACAGCCCCCCCTCCCCCCTGTACCCTTAGTAGGGGGGGGTGATAAATCTACTTTTCTTCGGGGACAGGCTCAAACTATGCATTAGGGTCCAAAAACACGGGAAATCACAAAAATATTTTTTTCGGACCCCCCTGACCCCCCCGTACATAGGGTCCGAAGATCCGCCAAATAGTGAGAAAACAGCCAAAATTCAGGCTTTCAGATTCCTTCTAAAATCAAATCATGACTTCATGCAAATGGTCAGAAACCTTCATATGGGACCCAAAGAGACCATTTAAAGTCATATTGTTGTGATTATAGAGGTGTTTCCCGCTCTGGGGAGGTAGTTCGTCCTCGGTAAAATACCGATAAATCAGCTATTTTGAAGGCATTTGCTTCCTTACAATCACATCCCTATACTGCCATAAAAGATCCTCAGGACACCTAATCAGGCAGATTAAACCCTGCTGGAGGGTCCCCTCTTTCTGTTAACTCCCCTCTATGACCCCCCTCCCCCCTCCCAGCATGCACCAATAGCCATCAGATAACTCTCCCCCCCTTCGCCTCTATATTACCCTATACTGAAATAATGTATTAACATAAGACCTGTCTGATAGTTTGAACCTTTCTTGAGGGCTCCCTGTTCCTGTTAACCACCCCCTATGACACCCCTCTACCCCATCCTTACCCTCACCCCAAACTAATAGCCATGAAATATCCCCCCCCCCCTCGGCTCCATATTACTCAGTACAACCATCAGCCCAACCCTCCCTCCATGTGGCACAGTGCACAGCATTGCCTCTCATGGTATGTATCATGCATGGGAGTGGGACAGTGGTATGGTTAAAAGAGGGCCCCCCCAAAAAAATAAAAATAAAATAAAATAAAAATGATTGAGCTGGGTCCTTGAGATCACCCTGGTAGGTGTATCTACTACAGCTGGTAGAGGAATACTGTACTTCAAGTCAACTTTGGGTTCAATATTTGGTTTAATATCAAGATATGTATTCATCTGTCCTCAAAGTTTGATATTAGGTTCTACCAACTTACCCTTTACCCCATGTAGGGGATGGCATAGATCTACCAAGCACCATGCCAATGTTATATTTTCATATATCTGAATATTATAGCAGCACCCTCAGATGTTGCATGTATTCCCGTCTTTGACAAAATCTGATCTTTAGCATTGCAAATGAGGTATCAGGGTTACCTACCCCTCCCCATACTTTACTTGCAGGGTTTATTATTGGCTCCAATAACATTTAGGGTATTTATTTAACACCTCAAAGAATCAAATTAAATAATTATCTCTTGTCTTACGTCTAGGATATTGACCATGAAAGGTGTAGACTAAGAGATATGGACACCAGTCCTTATTTGGAGTCATTTGCAGGCTCCCCCCCATCACCCCTCTACCATCCATCATTCTATGCATTTAACCACTTGGTTAAGGAGGAGAGTCAGGGTTTTTATTTATTGTAGTATCAGGTCATTAGCGATGTTAATATTAGATCTCTGCTATAACTATTATAGAATTACTATGTATAATAAGTGTAACAACATGAAGCAGTCATCTTGACTATGAACACACATGGGGTGAGGTACTAGGCATAGAATGGAGGGGGGGCTGTGATCATTGGTAGGGTAACTGCAAATGAATATAGAGACCTTTGAAAAGGGTATTATCTATCTGATCTAAACTCATTTTAATATGTTGACAATTCAAATATATTGAAGCAAAGGCCCTCCAAAATTTGGGTTATATTCATGTAATCACAAGAATATAACCTGTAATAGTCTCTTTGGGTCCCTTATCAGTTTTCCGTTGAGGTTGTAAAGCCATTCATGCATGTGTGATGAATAAATTATAAGAGGTCTGATGGTTGGAGTTCTAAGATGGACTGAGGTAGCCCTCCTCTTATGTCTGTATAGGGTAATGGAGGAGGTCTGGGCCTCTTCCATATCCCCCACCCCTCTTTTAAACACACCACTGTCTTACCCCCAAGACAGGCTAAGGTGTCTGTGAATGACTATTGATGTCCAAAGATCCTGACATTCTGAGCACAGTGTAATATAGAGGCGAGGGCGGAGGGGGGAAGGGAGTTATCTAATGGTTATTGGTGCATGCTATGGGGGGGGGGGGTAGTTAACAGAAACAGGGGGCCCTCCAGAATGGTTTATGATGATGTTTTATGGCAGTATAGGGACCTGATTGTATATGAGCAAATGCCTTCAAAAAAGCTGATTTATCGGTATTTTACCATGGACGCACCCCCTCCCCAGAGGGGGAAACACCCCTATAATCACAACAAGATGACTTTAAATGCTCTCTTTGGGTCCCAAATGAAGGTTTCTGACCATTTTCATGAAGGCATGGTGAGGTTTGAGTAGGAATCTGAAAGCCTGAATTTGGGCTGTTTTCTCACTATTTGGCGGATCTTCGGACCCCATGTACGGGGGGGTCACAGGGGTCCGAAATTATTTTTTTTGTGATTTCCCGAGTTTTGGGCCCCAAATGCATAGTTTGAGCCTGTCCCTGAAACCGTACGACAAAATTAGCCATTTAACACCCCCCCCTACCCTTAGGCCGCCCTCTAACACCAAACCCCATCCAGGGCCCTGACCATGACCTTCACCTCACTGTGACCTTGAGAACCTGCTCAGTAAATTGACCCCGGAAGCACTTACCCTGCTGACCCCAAGTCCCATTAGGGGACACTTTATTGAGCATCAGAGCCCAGATTTCTCCAGAGAACTGTGTTTTTTTTTCATTTGGGTTCTGCTTTGTCAGCAAATCTTTCCACACCGATTGAGACATCATTTCTCTCGTTTCTTGATGTCCTAGATATTCTCACATGTTTTCCTCATGCCAATGCAGTAAATGATGGCTCCTAGGATCCTACTGGTTATCTGTTACTGTGATGGTCATTAAGATATTAAACTAAACTTAAAATGACATGGTCCTATGATTAGGGCTCAAAAATCAATTTCGCTAAAAGTTTATCGGGATATTCCCTATGACCATACTTTATGTGCTAGCTACTTATTTAATACCATTCCTTAGAATTCAGCTTAGAATTCGACTAATTATGAGATTATTGCTCAATTCACTAGTTTTGGGGTACACGCTATGATTAACCCATTGAAAATACACTGCAAAGTACTTGGGCCACATCTGAACCTCTAATTGTGCTTTCAATGAAAGTTTCATTGCTCATAGACAATTTTCTGAGCCCTATCCTCCAAATATGACATTGTACTAGCATGTGAAACATATTTAAGCAGGATTTGAAATATGAAAAAGAACGGACCCTTAACATGAGTCATGGTATGCACCTCAATTCCACATAAGAGGTAATTCGATCTAGTGAGTTACTCGCCAGTGCTACATTCATTCGTCAAGCCTTCCTCACAGGATCTATAGACTCACAATGTATGTACAAATACAGTCCAATAATGGGAATATTCCACTAACAGTAACAGATTCGTGATTCCATTGGTCGGAGGTGATTCAACCATAAGTTTAACTAAGTGAACTTTCATTCAACGGCGGAAGCACTGCAGACCAACACTAGTGGAATACACCCCTGGTCCCTGCACTCTCCACGCTGCATGTACATTACCTGCATTCCCTCTTCTCAGAAACACCCCCATTTCCACCGATTTTCGGACAGAAAATGACCCCTTTTTGTTGAAAAACGCTGACTTTTTGGGGGAAAAAGAACATGTTTTTTTGGCAAGACGCTGACATTTTTCCGTGCCTTCCTTTTTTCATGATTAAAAGAGGCAAGTGATTAAGTGATATATCACATCCAAACATCACAAATCCTATGGGTTTATGTAAATTTATGATACGTTGTAAAGAAATTGATATATGTATGTGCAATTCATATACTTTTAAAGATTGAAGCTTCAAAAGACCACCTTTTTCTAAAATCCACGGATTTATCAAAAAAGAAAATACCCCTTTTTCTGAAAATCAGGGACATTGGGAGAAATTGAAAAAAGACCCTTTTCCAACGTTTTTGGAAACGCAGGTCGTGTACATGTACCATTGAGAGTGCAGGGACTGGGAAACACCCTAATATGTTACTCCCCAGACAAATGAACATGAAGCTGCTGACAACAAGCTCTCCTAAATGTTTAGCATTCAGTGTTGTATAGATATGAATACTGCAGCTGCTACTTACAAGTATTGTAGTCACTATCAGTCTGTGGTTCGTATTCCTGGCAAGCTTCCTCGATCCGGGGGAACTCTCTGAAAAGACAAGTAAATGTATTCATTAGTTCTGATACATTTTCAATATGGCGCATCATTGAAGGAGTTAACCCTTTAAGGCAGGCATGATACCGTAATGCATCATGCCCTTGGTCATCATGAATGCAACCCTGGCAATTGACTTACCAGGGCTGCATTCATGCATCAGGAGGCTGTTGAAGGGTCCGTGTAATGCACCAATGCAGCACCAGTGAGTTACTCGCTGATTCTGCATTGGTGCATCATACTGACAAATGGATTAAGAAACTGCACAACACACAAATGACCAACAATAATAGATATTCTGTACGAAACAATGCATTCCCTGAGAGTGAAAGATAGTGAACAAGATGACAATATGCGACTAAAAATATTACAAGATGAACATTAATGTGTTATTGGAGAGCAAAGAAAATATTCAACTAATGAATAATAAGATAATAATCTTGGGGACATACGTTTGATCCACAATGAGGGCTCCAGACGGGTAAATTCGATAAGCCCTTGTTTTAACCCTTATGGACAGGAGACAAGGGAATGCTTTTGGTTGACGACAAGGGACAAACCTACCCCTTTAAATCGACAAGGGACAAGACACATTTCTTAGGATCGACAAGGGACATTGGCATTTCTTAGGATCGACAAGGGACACAGCTACCCCCCGTCTAGGGCCCTACAATGCAGCGACCACGCTTTTCTCCTCGCTGTGGTTTGATATAGACATCACATCTGGTACTCTCTGTGCCCTGGATTTCTACCTTCATTTTAAATCCAATAACCAGCACCACTCATAAAAAGAGCTGAGGCAAATTGGAAATGCTCTACCAGTAACATACAGTGCTGCCACCATGTGGGGTAAATATGAACCACAGACAGGAAGTCTACATCATGTTGCATGATGCATGATGGGAGGAGAGGGATAGGGCAATAGGTCACGTGACCAGGGAGCGTCTGGCCTAAGGTCAAAGGTCACAGGGGTCAGTCAGGTCAAATAGGGAGATGGCTATTTGGTGTATGAGGCTTGACAGCGGCAGTATGGAGGCTATATGGCTATATCATAGTGTAGGGGAGTGGCACTATGGGGAGCCAATCTGTCTCTTACGTTTGGCTGGATACACCAATGCGGTGGAAGTATCATAATAAATGAGGATGAATCCTTCATGCAGAATACTATCATCAAAGGCTTAAAGCCTTATCATGATAATAGTAAACAATGTATCCTAGCGGCCGTTTAAGCGGCCCTGCGCTTATAATGTCAGATTCCTGTTACCCCCTGCGCTTATACAGGGACCTGCGCTTACATGTGTCCCTTCAAGGAGACATTTTGGGTTTCAGAAATGTCCTAGACCTGTGCTTCAATGAGACCTGCGCTTATTTGAGACCTCTGCGCTTAAACAGGTCGTTACGGTATGCATGTGTTATAAGGTCGGTTATAAAACCTATGCAGGATAAGTGAAGAGGAGGATCACTAGGGGCCATGTCTAGGTGATATCCATGTGCTGATCTACCTATCCCCATCCCAAGCTTACATACATCCATGTATGAAGTGACCTTATGAAAATAACAAACATAAAACGGAGTAAGATGAACGACCCCCTGCCTGGCGGTGATGCATGGTACCCTCCAGTGGGAGGTACAACCTCTCTAATGGTCCGGTTATCACGGGGTCTACATGCACTCACAGGGAAATCAGATGGAGCTGGGGCTGGGGACATTCTGAGATGGAGGGTGAGTAAGGAATGCCTCTCTGATCTATCAATAAGTCCAAATCTATCACAGGATTGTCTAATATATTTTTGGTCTACACTCAAACTCTGATTTGTAAAGAATTGTACATTAGCTACTGGCTGTGTCTCACGAACATGGGCCAATGTTTTCGTCTATGACTGTGTGCAATCTGTGACCAAGTGCAATCTTTGACTGGGTTCAATCTTTACCAGCTAGCAAGGAAAAGGCAAATATAGGGCGGAAGGAGACAGAAATGGGGTGAAAAGGTTAGTGGATATTTTATCACAAATTTCCCTGCATTTCTATGTACATAGCCCCCATTTCAGGTCTTTTGATTCTTGCTGGTCAAAGAAACACCCAGTCAAAGACGTCACCCGGTCAAAGATTGCACCCAGTCATAGACGTTCACATTGGCCCAATCTAGTGGTGGGAGAGGCCCGTCTGCATACAGAGAGTACATCGTCCCAGGTGTTGCCACCTGTGGTTACAGAATGGTTGTGGTTACTGGATGTAAACACCACCACGTGGCGCATATGGACACGTGTCTGCTTCCACATTTACCTGTTTGTGGTTTGCCCTAATTGAATCATGTAGAGTACCTATACGTATAATGGAGGTATTTCCTTGTTCTTTGGGTGTTTTAGCAAGAATATTCACTTAGAATGTACAGGAATATGCACTGTGATCCTTAACATATCAAAACAGCGTCAAACCTATCACCACCAAGTGAACACAAAATTCAGTTCAATGTTGAATAAATGTTGGATCAACATTGACAACCATTTATAAATGTTGATTCAATGTTCTGTGCCCACTGGGCAGTGTATTATTAAATAATTAGAATACCACTTCAGATAGTCAATATGTAATTCAAATGCAAATTAAATGGATCCTCTATGGTAACTATAGGAAAAAAACATTTATAAACCTATATATTGTACTGTAACGCACCTCAAAACCTAGAACCTAGAAACA
The DNA here is from genome assembly GCA_947462335.1 of Harmothoe impar. Classification (NCBI taxonomy): domain Eukaryota; kingdom Metazoa; phylum Annelida; class Polychaeta; order Phyllodocida; family Polynoidae; genus Harmothoe; species Harmothoe impar. The sequence continues at coordinate 62,399,297 of OX381718.1, read as the reverse complement.
TACAAAACCGTTAAACCAAAATATGTACCCATTCTTTCTTTGATCTAAATCTCACACTAAAAAGTCATATAAAAACAACAACATCAAATATTTTCTGACTCAGCAGAATTGATTCCCATAGGGTGAAGCTTCACTTCTAACATAGCCTTTCGGGAGCAAACAGAATCAGGTCAAAGACTTGAATGTCAGGAAGGATCTGTGGGATCCCGGCTGGATCTCATTTCTACCTGCCCTCCGCTGTGATCTAAACCCCCTGGTAGGCTAGGGCTGTAGGTTACCTATGAACTATAGTACACTGCGAAAGGTCAGATATCGGGCTCAAGTCATGTTCAGAAGAGTTGAGCCACAAGAAAGGTAAAAATCACCTGTAACGTAACATATGACCTCATACAGCATTCATGCATTTCAATTGATTCTATCTCGTTTTTCTTATTCATCATTGAATGAATGCCACATGAAATATTCAAAATATTTAGGGAATTTTGAACATGGTAGTAAACAAGTAAATATCAACTTCCATTCACCCTAGTTTCTAAGCCTTTGCAAAAGCTGCTCTAATAATATAGAAACCATCCTATGAGAAAAGAAATTGTCGAAAATATGCAGTCTTCCTATAATCACCAGTATACATTTGTTCAGTTTAACCTAGAGCTTAAGGCAACAGTTTAACCTAAACATCTAACTGAGTCAGAGCCTGTTGGTCTACATTTTAATGTTTAATCAGTGACCCAGTATTAGGCAGTAAATATTCCTGATTAATATGGCCTGGTAGGCTGGTGGCAGAGACATCTTGTAGAGCTTACACTGTCAGAAGTTAGTGTAGCTGCACAATGAGATATACTGTAGATTCACATGATTTTTGGTTTCCAGTGTCACATACTGTTCAGCTACACTTACCTACTGTAAAACGCACACACAGAAGGTCGTGAGAATGAATCTCACCTTTGCACAATGGGAAATACGTTTTTCTTTCCATATTTCTTTATCCTATTTGACATGCATTCCCACCAATATTGACACAGAAATATTAGCCAGTCATATTTGAACATGTACATTTGTATAATTTAGATGTTTTAGGCATATTTCAACCGTACTACCTATTGTGCCAAGGTGGGACTCGAACCCATGATCTCCATATTGTGGATTACAGTAGGTGAGTTTGCAGCTGTACAGCTTGCAAAACTGGAAACCAAAAATACCTCCTTTTATACAGTGCAGCTACAGTACTTACTTCTAACAGTGTAGATGAGGTTAGCTGCAGACTGGGGGGGGGGGGCTTTTTGTTCAATCAGCAGGAGCAGTAGTAGTTTAAGGCAGTAGGGGTGACTTAATGGTCTCCGGCATGCATGGGGGACTATAGGGTGAATAAACCAATTCTAAAGAGAAGTTTAATGTAATGCTAAGTACAGATCCGCCTGGATCTAGGCCAGTACGTCAAGGGCCCGGCTAACGTTATTCTTTATTAAAATAACGTTTTTAATGTCATACCAGCGCCTCCGGCGACTGGATTTTGGGGGAAAATATAGAATCTATGCCAAAAAAACACATAATTTACAGTGGGACTGTGGTGTATTTTCACGGCAAAGTGTCGTGTATTTTCACGGCAAATTGTGGTGAATTCTCATGGCGGGAGACAATGGGAGTGGCGCCCTCTGAGGGGACACAATAGAACTGCTTAGTCACGTGAGGTTTCTTAGTAACGTGATGTTGCTTAGTGACCTGACCTGACCTGACCTTTGACCCTCGCCCCTGTCAACATGGGAGCGCCCATCGGAAAGTTATGGCTCGATTATCTACCTCATTTTGATGATTTATAACAAGATATTGTACAGGGGACATGAAATCAGTATTATCTATTAAATTCAATTGTGTTTTATGGCTATTTTCCTATAGATACACTATTTTACTCCTGATTTTAGTAAGAAAACAATGGCGGACTTTTGTCAGATTTTCTCTCTGTTGTTGCTAGATCCAATGTGTGAGAGTATTTGTATTATATATGGTTCTTTTCTTCAAAATACGATGGGTTTCTAAGAATCATTCTCATTGGAAAAAGGAATATCACAAATAAAGAACTTATAATATTGTTTGAATTAAATTGGGAAGAAAAATCGAGTTAGCTTTGAGAAAAATAAATATTTTTATATAGCCTCTTTTGCTTAATCTGTTCCTGGTAAGCACTCAAGCCTATATGAATGGAGTGGTTCGCTGGTGCCAACTAATGCCGTTTTATATATAGGGGAACAAGATTTGGCCATAAGAAGAAACCATTGCAAATCTTCTGAAATATTTTAAAACATTTTTTTCTGTTTACTGGGGATGTCCTTTGCTGTCATTCTACATGAATGCAGCCTTGTCAAGTAACTCGCTATATGCATGACTGGAATCAAGTATTATGCCAACGGTATGCATCTGATACAGTCCCAGTGGCAGCTGCTGTAAATACAACCAAATTAGGTACATAATGCATCATTATGACAAAGGGCATGCAGAGTGCTACACTGAAAAAGTAAACTTGTCTCTAGACTCGTCGGAGTGACTATCATAAAATAAACGAGTCAAATGTTGTTTAACCTATCAGGTTACCATCCCACAAATAGAATCTGGAGCTGGCAAATGTCTGGTTTTGGGCTGGCACATGCCAGGTGGGTCTTCTATCTCCAGCTAGAAGACCCGCTTCCTTGTCACTTACACAAGTTTATTTTATTTTTATTTTATACCGTCACTTGGAAGAGTCTTGAGACAAGTTTATTTTTTGAGTGTATGTGCACAGCCCTTCAAGGGTTGAAGGCCTTGATTCCCAAATGAATAATTAATAAGCAGCTAGAAAACTGTTTTGCAGTCCATGATACAAGATCCCACTTCACTACATCAGCGAGAAATGTATCTCCTTCCTCCGCGACACCGTGTTGGTACCTGGCTTTCTGCACACAATATCCACTAGCAATATGTGCGTCAAATGCACTCTTCGACCTGTGCACTTTTTCCCTCAGCTGAGACCTGGAACAAATGCCATAAGGTAGTGCAGTTTTTGCAAACAGTGATACCTTTACCAAACCAACTAAGTTATGGCAAAGAACATCACATGAGGGTAGTGTGATGAATTGGAGACAAAGCCTAAAGTCGGGGTGCGCCTAATACGCAAGTTAGGCTTATACGTGAGGTTTTACGGAACATAGAAGGTGGTAATTCCCTCCCGGCATTTCACCACATCTATGATAAGAAGCCTCTTTGCGAAGAAATCAACACAGGCCCAAAGTGCTATTAGATATTGATATGCGAGAAAAATCCATACATGGATCACACTATGTGTAATTATATTACTGGGCATAATGTAATCCACACAACAGGAGGTGAGACAATCTGCCAAATGTATTTACCAAACATTTTTATATGCATCATTATCCAATATCATCATTAATCCTTTGTGGGCAGCATATCTCCTTAACACACTATGGCATTTTTGTTGTCATGATGCATGAATACATCACCTGTGACTGATTGATACACTCCAAAGCATGATGCAGCAACAATGTATCATGACCACAGGCACAAATGAATATGGAGCTGTGCATCATGATGCCATCCTTAAGGGTTAAACATAATCTGGGATTTCTTTCCAGCCATGCACAACATGCCATATATAAGGCATACAAGGTGTACATCTAAAGTTGTGCTGCTGAGGTGACAACTGACACAAGGTTAAGGATTCCCATCACCCTCGGTCCTCATCAGAAGAGGAACTCCTGTAGCCAGAGATTGTCTTGTACATGTACCTAGGGCTGAAAGCCATGTATGGACTGGTACTAGCAGCCGGGCGGCAAACCTGAGTCAATCATAGACAGACTTTCTCACTGCTTCGGTCACACAAACAATCAGACAAAGTGTCTCTCCCTCTTGGGTTTCAGACCCGGTATCAAGGTCCTAGAAGGATTAGTATTGCATCAGCATCGCCGCACCATAACGTGAGTTGTTGTTCAGAAACTATATGTGGCATGCACTAGGAAAAGGGACCTTAATGCACCCTGCAGTAAGGGCCCTTTTCGCAGATCATGTCACATATAGAGGCATATGTTTATTAATTTTTTTGAAATACAAGCTTTACTATGCTGAAGTACTAAAAGGGTCGTATTCAATGCCCCCCATTGGCCGTATTCAATGATATAAGAAATAGCTGTTTTTCCTTCATTAAATGGCTTAGAATTAAAAAAAGTAAACATAAAAATGCTAACTATATTGATACCCCTCTGATGTATTTCACTCGTGGGGGCTTAGGCACATCCCATGCTGCTTGCAGCTTCGTGGGATACTGCCCCAGCCCCCACTCGTGAAATACAGCAGAGACGGTATCAATGGCCGTTGGCATTTGTTTATTATATGCTGTACCATGTTGTTGAAGTAATCAATGTATTATCATATTTTTTGCGAACTAAATGAAAATCAGCAAAATCCAATGACCAGTAGCTAGGTATATTGAATTCTTGGAATTGTAATATTTTGATCCAGTAAAGATTTTTTTGTTAAATAGAGTATGATGACGCAAAGTGCTTAAGCACACCAGAGGATCATTGCTTCAGAGCTTGATAATAATGTCTAACTTAATTCACTGCACAAACTATCCGATTTTAAAAACTGCCTTAAGTTGCTTCAATGTGCTGAAAGAAAGGCATTAATCTACTTAACTATTTGCTTAAAGTTGCTTAAATATAATGCGTCATGCAGTGATTGTAACACCTAACAATGATCCCTTGCTGCAGATGGTTAGTTATCACATAATGCATACAGGTCATGGTTTATAATGAGGTATTCTGGTTCTGGTATATGTACACAATGATAATGTAATGACACTTAAGGTTATGTATGATGATATAGTAATAAGGGGTGATTCACATTCATTAGTAACTTTAATGTTACTATCATGGAGAGAGAGTTTGGGGCAACTAAGAAGTCGTGATGAGAATTATAAAAGAGCTATGTTGATATTTGATTAAGTCTACCTGTAATCACAGCTGGCCTTTCTCCCTGCGTCAGGCGGGGAGGGGTTGACCCAAGCAGGTAGCATTGTGTGTGTAGCTGTGTCTACAGCCTGGTGTGTAAGTAGTATGTGTCTCACCACTTTGGGCCAATGTGAATGTCTTTGCCTCGGTGCCATCTTTGACTGGGTGCCAGCTTTGACCGGGTGCCAGCTATGACTGGCTACCATAGGAATAAGATTGAGGAAAAAAATTAGTTCTTTGATATGATTGGGATAAGATGAAGAAAATGGCGGTGGTTACATCTCCATATATATCTTTACCTGCCCTGAATGAACCCTTTTCTGTCAGGAGGTCAAAGATGGCACCCAAAGATGTCACCCGGTCAAAGATGGCACCCCGTCAAAGACTTTCACATTGGCCAGGAGTGGTGAGACACGGCCATAACAATGGGGGACAGAGGCCTGTGTGTGCCTATGAGGGCTCCTGTGTGGAGATATTTGTAACAAGGAGAGGAGTGTGAAGAGTCCTGTGTTATAATAAGAGTGTTATTTTTCACCAAGCAGCCTTTGACTTCATATCGCTCTCTCTACCCCCTATAGAGCACCTAGGGGTTACCGACGCGCCCCCAATATTAGTCAGGCGAAAGAGTAAAGAACCTTAAGTTCTACGTATACCCAGAAGAGGGGGTTACTCTTTGGGAGTTCAGTCAGTACTGAGTCTATAGGGGTCCACGTAGCGTAACCTGATTGAACTTCTAACCCCCGACGATGGATGCGACCATAGCCTAACCCCTAGGAGCCCTATACAAAGACTGGCCTTTTACAATAGGACAATACACCATGTGGAGAAAGCCAAAACAGAATGCATCTGGTTAGGTTTGCCTTGCAGTATACCAGTTATGTACATATCCCATATACTCAGAAAGCTAAGCCAGTGAAGACTTACTAAGAAATCCTTCGATAGAAACTCACAAAACTCACTTTAATCTAAACTCAATAGTCAACATGACGGTGTTGGCGGCCATGATGAATACATCGAACAGCAGCAACGAGACAACAGGAGGCGCAGACCCCCATGCCCAGTCGCTGGACTGCTCCAAGTTTGACCCTTCTACCTACGTACACAACCCTTACCTGACATCTTCTGCCTTTATGCTAGGTATGTAGCAAAGCTATAACTATAAGAAATATTATATTGAATAGACATGTTTTATTGACCTAGCCTGTAATAGTTCATTATTATTGCAGCATCAACTGTATGTATACAGCACTTATAATGGAGGCTGAGTATGTAATCCAATATAGCATTCTCATACATTGTACACATTTACCTCAAGTCTGGACAATAATGTTTAAATCTTGTTTAAAAAAAGCAAGGCATGTTTCCAGCTCTGAGGACCTGAATATTAGTCCAAATCAACTGCAAATTGGTATTATTAAAAATGGAAAAAAAATCAGTGTATTTGGCAGCTAGGAGTGGAAGGGGGTTGGATATAGGGGTAGACATCTGTTATCATGGATCTTGAACACTCCTTGTATGGGCCCAACAGGGGAATGTATACTTTATTCCTTAAGTTCTGGGGATTGAATGGTGGTGAAGTGTTATGAAAAAACTAAACTAATATCATTGGTAGGTATATCGATGGCTCTACTCAATCTGTTGGTGGTTGTCTTCATGGGGTGGTCACTGAAGAAGGCCAAGGGGCAGAACATACCCAAACTACTTGTCCTCATCC